>JABFPJ010003448.1:0-16111 GCA_022817425.1 Gryon sp. ZL-2020 | reverse complement strand
CTCTTTTTCTTTTTTCATCTCGCTCTTTTTATTTTGCAAACCGCGGGGACAGGGGATGCCAAGATCATTAAATTCCCTGGGAATTAATGCACGTCTTTGGAGTCCCACGATGCAACTAATTCGTTCAAATTACGAGGTCATTTGTATACGCTCGCGTTACCTTTGCGATCGAGCTTCAAAGTGCACAGACTTTGAGTATATTTTTGGGCGAAAGTTGCGAGGAAATTGGTAACACAGTTTCTCTCCGAGTTCGAGTGCTACGGGTTGCGAATTTGGTTTGTGGCTTTTGCAACAAGATTTAGAACGTTTGTAAGCATTTAAAAAGTCAAAATACATTTAATTGTAACAATGTATTACGCAATTGTAAGTTATAAATTACAATAATAACAGAACATTTAAAGTATTTTAAATAAATCATTTTCTAATTATAAATTGATTGATTTCGTTTTTTTTTCTCTCTCTCTCTCTGTAGTATATTCAATTTGTCAAGTAATACATAATATTATGTAAAAATAAAATGGACAAAATTTAAATACAGCAAATTCTAAATATATATACATATTTCATACACATTTGCAAGTTGTAAGAGTCGGCGTCGTGAAATACAAATAATATTCCGCATGAAACCGTGAAGAAAAAGAGAAGAAAAAAAAAGCAGCGACGATTCGAAGGGCATACCACGAGAGATGACGAACGTTATCAGATGTCACCTAGCACCTCTTGCGTGATGACGTCGGCCGTGATCGTTTATCATAACACGTGACGTCGTCACGGGGAACGCGATTTGCTTCCGCTTTCCGTTCTCGCGTCTACCTCGCGCTTCTCCCCAGTGCTTCTATATTTTTTTTTCTTTGCGTTGCGCAGCAAATCTCAGCAAAAATCATTCCCGACAAGACGAACGACCCTCGTGCACTTTTGACGCACGATTTGCCTCCAGCTTCATCTCAACGTCGCGTTATTTTTTTTCGCCAAATTATATTGCTTCTTTTAATGATCGAAAAAGAAAGTATTTCCTCGACTGTTTCACTTAAATCACATTATTCAAGATTGAACAATTTGAACTGAAACTAATTTATAAAATATTTTTACTTTTATCTGTAATTCAAAAATTGTTTCTTCTCAATTTCAAATGGTCAAGTTCATTAATTAATTTAAACATATTTAATAAAAATATTAAAAATAATAAAATCAAGTAGTTTAAGATTGTCTATTTATCTCATAAAAAAGACTATCTTCAACTAAAAATAAAGGTACCATAGTTATTATTTATTGGTAAAAAAGTGAAAAGTATGCATTTTAATTTAGAAAGTAATTGAAAAGTAATTGAATTTTTAATTAACCATTACTTTTGTAAATAAATTAATCTATAAATTCAAAGTTAGCGAAAGTAAGATCATAAATAGAATTGTTTGATTATTCGACTCTACAACTTGCTAAATAACAAAAAAGTTTTCAATTATTTTTTAAAATAATTGAAATAATTGAAATTGAAAATAAATATTTTTTAAATTTATAATATTTGTCCAATGTTTAAAATTTGATATAAATAATTCAGTAATTATTTTTTATTTCTCTTTTTTTCTCAAAATTAAGTTTATGATGCAAAAACCTACGACACTAAAGATCTAAATTTCCCTTAAAATGTGATAGAAATGAGTTTGGTAAATTTATATATTAATAAGGATTCATATTATAAAATTCTTTATTACTTATTTGAATAATTCTATTTAACTTCCTAAAAAATGATACTTTAAGTTTATCAAATATTATTTTGCTTAAGTTTTTAAGTAAAGCTAATTATTATTTATTTCACACGGGAATAAAACGAATGACTAAATAGTTACAACAAAGGGTGGTGCGCGCAGAAACTGTAATATATTACCAAAAAGCAAGAGAACGAGAAAACGATTCTTTAAGCGTGGAAATTGTACCTGGGCGGTTGTACACACGCGATGACAATGCGTTTGCGACAAAAACACCCTCGAGCGTGCGACCCTCCAAATGACAATGCAACATTTTATTATTAAAGTTAAGTGGCCGGGCTCGCGAATCAAGTGCGCGTACTCATTATGCCAGACCGGGTGGTTTTTACCTGCAAAAACATTTATGCACTCCGCCCTCTGTAACCTTGAATCGTAAACATAACATTTGTTTGGCCATGAAAATGTCTATTGTTATTGTGCAAAAATCAAAATATAAATAGAAATGACACGAAGAAGAATGATATTCGACGTTCGTCTGAACTGTGAATTAATGATCGGCAGACAAATTAAGTTTCAATTTTTTTGTACAAACCACGAATGAAGAGTATGATAAATAGTTTCAAATATAATATACTTTTATGTTATTTATAATAAATTAAAATTGATACAAAAAAATGTAATTTCAAGTTCAGAATGTTAAACTATAGTTTATTGCTATTGTAATTTTTGTGTAATAAATAAGAGTGCGAAAAAACACAAAGATCAAAAAGACAAATAAAGCCTAAAGAAGTCGAAAAAAGATGTTAAATGTGACATTAATAGTCGTAAATGGGAAATAAGAGAAGGCGAGTGGGTGTAAGACGGACGAAATCCCAAAAGAAGCCAAGCCCTCGAGGGTGTGTTTGAAAGACACGGCAGTGATTAGGCTTTGCATCCCCACGAATGACCGTTCGGAGGGTTGGAAGCCGGAAAATTCATTGAGTTACTTGAGCGAGTTACTCGTATATATCAGCGTGGAAGGAAGTCGTTGCGACATGGGGTCGAGCGTCGTACAATCCTAATTCCTTCTAGCTATAATTAATTGTCTGCTCCATGAGCTGTGTCTTATCAAATTCGTGAAGAGGATCATTACCATTCATCATATCGTAATGAATTAATGAAATTAGTTACTGAGAATCTACTACTAATCGTTATTGTCTAAGATTTTACGGCATTTCAATTGCATTAACACTTTGTGTATTTACTATTATCAAGTTTGGATTATAAAATGAATCTGATATTGATTACATATTTCCGTCTTAAAAAATATCTCACAGAGTAAGAAAAAAGAACGATCGATTTTTTATCAAAAGACAAAATCAAATTTTGATCAAATTTTGATCCTTTAAATGAAACTGGAGCTGATTTTCTTTTGATTAATATTTGATCAGTAATCCCGAGGCGAAATTTTTATTTAAAATTTTAAGTACTTTTGAGATTTGTCTGAGACTTTAAAAGTCTAAAAAAGTATACATTAAAATAGTCTCAAATTGTACTCCTCCTGGCTACTTTTTTCCATTTTTACAACGAGAAGCATTTATGAAGTATATAATACAATCTCTTACAGTACTCCTTTGACCTCCAATTCAATCATTTGTACTGGCTCCGAATAATCTCCAATAAACTCCTACACTAAAAAAAATAATACGTTGAATCAGGATTTTACTTGAATTAAGTAGGAAATTGCGTCAAATACATTTGAGAATATATTTGTTTTGACAAAATCCATTATTGTTCTTCAATACACTCATAATTCTTCTTTAATTAAACTTGTATATACTTGAATCAACTAAATCAACAAAAATTATATCATAAATATATTTATGATACAATACCGATCATAGATTAATCATTATTTTATCATAATTTTATCCAAAAAAAAGAAAAAAAAAAGATCAGATGCAGTTTCATTTAAAGGATCAAAATTTCATCAAAATTTGAATTGGTTTTTTTATCAAAAATAAATCGTCCTTTTTTTACTCAGATAACTTAAAGAAAACAAGAAAGTTTAAAATGTAAATAAAACATCTTTTGCTAAATCTAGCAAAAATGATTTACCAACAAAAAAAATGGATTCTTATCTTCAATCAAGGAAAAAATTGTTATAAAGCAAAGGACCGGAAATGAGGAAAAATGTGCGCTGGACAGTGAGACAAAGTAAGAGGAACGAAAGGCGTTTGAGATGGCAAACATTTAGCGTGTCAGAAAACGCGTGACATGTGGATCGCTGAATTGGAACCCCTGCGAGGCCCCTTTGGCATGTCACACGCCCCTTCGGTGTCGCTTACAAGACAGCAAATTTGTCTTAGATAAGCAAAACAAGCACTCGACGCGAAGAACGATCTCGTCAGACCTGTCCGATGCAATTCCACTTCATTACTGCCACTTTTCTCGTGTATCACGAGAGGTGCGAATCAACGAGCAATGCCATTGCGTTGACTCGAGAATTGAGTCGTCAGAGTGTAGACGCGCCTCTGATGCCTATTTGTCATGAGTTACGTGCACCCTTTAATATCGCACGAACTGGCATTTGGATATTTAATGTCGATCATTTATTTCGATGGAGAACTTGTTTCTTGAGCAATTTAACTGCTACTTATTGATGACACATTGACGTGGATAGATGCCAACTGGTTTCGCTACACAAACTTTTAATGGCTTATTTAGTTGAAAAATTTTGCAATTTCCAATTGTATTTGATACTTTGCGCTTATTTTAATGACAAAATAAATTTTATCGAAAATAAATGTAATTTAAATAATACAATTTATATGATTAATTATAATAAACTATTATTATTTATTTAATTAGTAAATCATTTTAACCCTTAAAGTACTGATTGAAATAAATACTTTTAAATGATTAATCAACAAATTTGATTCTTTCTACAATTCCTTCCACATGCATTTTGCTTTTTACTCGAGCAATTTCATAATTGCAGACTGAACATATTCTCTCGGCAAAACGATCTTTCGAGCTTTGCTGCCGACTAAAATATAATTACCGCGCCTTCACCTAAAAGTCTTGTTAAAATTTGCAATTTCCATTTAACTTCGGCTTTATGATTTTTGCTTAATGAAAATATAACGCGGGTTACGTGCATAAATAATTTGAAATGTTAAACATTGTGTCGAGACGAACGTCATTCGGGAAGTCTGCGGCAAGTATTGCACTGCGATCGATTCCACGAAATCTCCGTTCCCCTGTTTCAATGTCTTTCTTGCATTTAGTTCGCCCGAAGGATTTGCATAAATTAGATTTTATCCTTCCAAGAACATTCATCTTTGTGACGCACGAGTATATGTGTATTTATGGCTGCCATGTAATAGTGTCGTACCTCCACATGGAATCTCAATGCTTGACTTGTAAATGCGACTGTCGCGCTTTCTTAAACCATAACCCAGATCAATGATTTATCAGGTGTAGGTGTTAACTAAAGTACGTTCATTCATTAACGCAAAACTTTTGCTTTATTTTTAAACTGAAATAAAAGTTAAATATTATTACCTTCTTTTTATTATCTTTTATGTTAATTAACATTATTAACAACAATTATTTTCTCTTTTCTACACCCGCATATTTTTAATGATTTACTTTTATTCAAAGACCGGATGCAGATTATCATCTGAATGACGGCCGATTGGACTCGCGATGAATCTGATTGACAATCCAAAAAGGATTAGTCCTTCCGGGTGAAATGATACAGGCAAGCAAAATTATTTGCAGGCCACGCGGGGCCCCACGTTGGGCGCCAACCCCTGCAACCGCGTAGGGCAGCTGCTCGAAACAAAAAAAGAGAGAAAAAAAATAGACAGAGCAAGAGAGACGAAACCCCAGCTGCGCGACTCGCCATCGAGGGAGAGTGCTTCGATTATGACAAATGCAGGGCTACAACAGTACGGTACATTAAGACCAGCGCCATTTTTATTGCAAGTATCTCGAAATCATCATTAATCCTCGCAATAAATGTCAAGGGGATACACAACTGAAACAATCGAGAGAAGAGTACAAATTTGGGACATACGCTTTCGAGGTTATTTATGGTTTAGAATCATTGATTTTAGGGGGCTTCTTTTTGAGCGCGAAATTCAAATTTAATATCATTTTTTTCAAACTTCTATTATTATATTCATTATGCAAGAATTTCATAACTATTTGAATATTTTGTATTAATAATAACAGCTTTTTAAACTCTGAGCATAACTTTATGATTTGAATGTTGAAGTGTGCCCTGAAGGTGAGATAATAAAATGTCCACTTGTTTTTCAAGATGAAATTACGAAGTTAAAGTACGATCTAGCATATGATTTTATAAATACAAATGTATGCAAACAAATGTCGATATGAAACCCGTTACGCCTGATCGAGCACACAAAAAGAATCATTTGCTTTTTCCTCCTGCGACCTTTCGGCGTAAAATTTGAATAATTTGAAGGTCCCCCTTGGCCCCGGTGTTTGCGTATCAAACATACTCAATGGCTGTTTCTAATTGCGCGATGAAAGATCAATAAGGTTAGAAGGCGCGATGTATTTTTAATGAACTCAAACGACGGTTAACACACAGACTACTACACACCGTCCGTTGGGATTCAACCGTGCTGGGGAGCTTGAGCGTAGCTTCTATAAATATTTTATTGGCTCGTCATTCGACTTTATTACTCGTAATCGAATCACTGGGATTTCTTCCCTCGCTCTCGATTGCTGTCCCAAAACGAAATCTACGAATCACTATATATATGTATATATATATGTATATATATATATATATATGTATATATATGTATATATATATATACGCGTGTATGAAGTGCAGCAATTTCGCATCTCGATCGTGTTAGCGTTAGGGACCGCACTTAATTAACGTCGAGTCACTGACGAGTTTCGCGCGTGAATGCCCGTTGATTGGCAGATCCCAGCCATGCTTCGCTGATTGATGCCGAAGGCCCGACTTCTCCGCGGCTTCCTGCCTTCTTCAAGGTGCGAAACCGCTCGTTTGCCAAATGACTCGGCTGTCATTTCTCTTATCGTACCGACTGTACAGATATAACGAACCATTTATAGCCGACATTATTTTCTGCCAAATGTTAATTGGTTCTCATATATATAAACATACATATACATATGCACTTGGTAGGTTAGAATGTTGTTGCGGTACGCGCGATTTATTGGTTCATTTCGACCGATTTATTTTTCGAAAAAACACATTTTTCAATGATTTTCGTTGGGGGTGGGTAAAAGTATGTATATTTAATAAAAATAAATACGAAATGTAGTATTGTTATAGAGCTGATTATGTTTAAATAGAATAATCTAAAAACGATAATTATCTGAATTGTTAAAGAAAAAGTATAAACATTGAAATTAATCATTCTTTTTTATTAAATGTGAAACACTTGAAGTTGCTTTTATCGATAGCTCAATTGTTGCTCATTTTGGAGCATTCGTTATAATGATATAGAGTTAAAATGGCTCTATAAATTTGAATAAGTGAAAACTCACTTATTTTATGTATAGAATTACAACATTACATTTAAAGATAATTTTACAATAATTTACAGGAAAATGTGCAATGTTTATTTTGAAATTTAATAAAATTATTATTATTTATTCAATAAATTATAGATTAAAGGTCTATATTATACTTCTAGGTCCATTTTAGCAGAATGTATGGAAAATTTTGCTATTTTCGTTTTCTTAGTGTATTTTTGAAAAAAGATAATATTCATATTTAGATCCTAAAACTGAAAAGTCGCGCTTTTTTTGGATTTAGTAATATATAATATAAATGTTTTTATATATAGATTTAAGTAGAAAAGTTGAAATTTTCGTTAGGGTCAACAATGTTGCATTGATATTGTCGCATGAAGCATATCGAATCGAATCTGGACGTAGCATCAGCAGCAATTAATAATTACGGCATTGCCGCCAACACTAAACGCTTTAATCAATGTCATCGGGCCAATTTCCGATCTCCGTTGGCTTCCATCCCGTTGCGAGCGCTCGCCCTCCGCTGCTGCTGTCGTGTGGCCGTTCCTTCGCCATCTCCTCTCCATCGTTAAACTGCGTTATCGACACAACTCCTCACAGGAAATTACATGCGACATGGCCGAAACGCCGCCGCGGAAGTCACAATTTATCAATTTCCAAGCGCGCGCCTCCGATCGATCTGTCGCTTGTCGCTGTATTCAAAGAAATAGATACGTCCGTCGAATTACGTCATTGTCGTCAGTTCGCACGATTTATGTCATCCGACGCGAAAGCGCACCTGTTGTGATTGATAATCGACAATTTGAAAGCACAACTTTGACAGTTCATTCACTAAAATGCTCTCATTATTTTCTTTCAATATTTTCCATCTCACGGCTTACACGCTCAAAATTTTCATTTATTTTGGAAATTACAATTTTGATTCTTTCGATTATTTTAACATTTATTTTTGTATTATTTGTAAATATTAATTGCATATTATTACATTTAAAAAACAATTTTAGAAATAATGCATTATTTAATTATTATTTTATATTGAATGCTTTTTTATTTTTGTTCAGAATAAAAATTTCGGTAGATGCTAATTTGCAGGTCTAAAACAAATTTCATGCACAAAGGAAGCTGAGATCGTATCGTCGTCGCTCCAATTCAGTTCCCTAAATCTTCAAAATCAATCTCGCTATAAATCGGCGAGAAACCACTTTCTTCGTACGACTCACGCGACTGATAAAGTCTTGGAAAGAGCCGAAAAAATTGCACTCGACCTCGACGGCACATGCACGTACAAAAAATATCGCGCGATTTGCTGCTTTCGAGAGCCCGACAGGTGCTCGAGGGTCTAGTCTCAGACTTGAATATTTTGGAACCTTATATAAGACTCATACGCATAAAACGGTCCAATTCGTCAGACTTTAAAGCACGTTTTTTATCTTTTTTTAACAATTTGTTTATTTAAATTTTAAAAAAGAATTGAATATTAAATTACATAACCTGATATTTAATTAAAGATAAAAATTACTATTTAATGTTCTTAAATTCTATTTTATTTTACACTTATAATAAAAAATACATTTTATATAATTTCGTTTGAAAAAATGAATTTAAATATTTTTTTAAGACAACAAGTTTTTCATTTTATTTGTTAAAATCAATTAACCTTACATATATTTGTATTTCTAAACAATTCTTTTTCATTCGTAAAATAAACTTTTATTATTGCAACAAAGCAAGTTTCATTTTATTTAGCGATCTGTCATCAAAAATGAGTAAAATCAGTTCAGCCCCATTGAGCTCGAAATCAAGCATGAAATGGCAGCGCACATTAAGCTCAGCATTTGGTTCTACCATATTTAACCCTTCGATGGGGACGAAAACTACATCAATTGGGCCGCTCATTTTTTTTTTTTTTGCTTTCTCTCTGTCACTCTTGTTCACCTGAACGTGTGTCAACCTACATCCAAGTACGAGAGCATCGCGCGCGCACACCACACATACAAGTAACAGCCGCGATAAGTGCAAACTTTCGTTTCCACCCAATGACGACAAGCGACCCATTATTATGCGGAGACTGTGTACACACGTATTGACATGCGTATACGCAAATAGACGGGCGCAGGGACATTGTTATCGTTGGTGCGTCTGCTTGATTCCGCAATAGCTGTAATTTCTGCGGCTTTTTGAAATGTGCTACGCTGGAAAATGATACCTGTAAAGTCCTGTTTTGTCATTGAAGATAATTCAGGTGTAAATACATTGCTGTTTCTACGAAAAGCATTCATTAGACGACGATAACAAAATTGTGCTTCGTATCAAAGTGACGCCGATTTAGCAAATTTTGCACTGCGAACTTATTTAATTACTTGTTTCGTAATGACACTGCAAACTATTTTTAACAACTTTAATCGTGAATTACAAACTCATTTTGTTTGATGTTTCAATTTAAATCAATCATTTTGTCATCCTTAAATATTAGAGTTTAAAATATAAGTTTTTCTTGGATTATACTTATTACCCCTAAGGACGAAGATATATCTAAAATTATATAGAGTGAACTTATTTTTTATTTATTATTTACTACTTACTTATTATCGCTTTTATATATATTTGATATATAATGGCCTATTCTTTTTCTATATTTTCAGTTCACTATACTTTAATATATACAGGCTGATTCATTTAACCTAAAATTTTGTAAATCTTAAAAAATACGCATCGTATATATGAAATATAAATTTTATATCTTGAATATATATATGGAGCATTCTATGTCAAGACGACCCAAAATAAAAAGTGATGTTTGTGAAACATTTTTGAATGTTTCAAAAAATTATAACTTGAAAATTATAAATCGCAGAAAGGAAAGCTAAATAGGTGTCTTAATGACACAAAAGTCGTAATGTTTTGTTATAAACAATATCAAAAACAATATTTAAGTATGATAGTCTCAATCGATTTACTTCAAAATTTTCTGAGATCATTTGTAGGAAGTGTTGAACTAGTGGTTAAAATTATACGGTTGGCTGTTTTATATTTTAGAAGTTATAAACTATTTACAAACTGATATAAACGCAATATATGGCATTCTCTTTATATTGAACTTTTATTAATTTGTAAATAATTTATAACTCTAAAAATAAATTGCGGCCCATTATACAATTTTAACTACTTATTCTACACTTCCCAAAGATGATTTCAAAAAATTATGAACCAAATCAATTGAGATTATCATGCTTTGATATTGTTTTTTATATTGTTTATAACAAAAAACTAAGACAAAATAGAATTAAAAAATGTCTTATATTTTGGTTAAAAAAGTTTGTTTTTTTGCATAATAATTTTGCAAAATTTTTTCAAATAATCGATTTACATAGATAATAATCGAATTAAAAAATTAATAGCAAAAATAGCATAATTATTGTTTCCAGTATTTCAAAATTTTTGAGAAACATCACTTTTTATTTTCGGTTGTCTTCACGTGGCCCCTATATATTTGAATATATTTTCGTCCATATTAAAAAATCAAATCAATAATATTCAAATACATTCTTTTCTTCAAGTTTAATAGTATTATATTAAAGACAAAGAGGTGGTCGATTTTGTTCTAAGCATTCTTTTTTTAGAATTCAAATTTCCATCTCAAGAAAATAGGTTATACAAAATTAATGCACGACGTGTTACAATTAGATATGAACTGCGGAATATGTATCCGTGCTACGATATCGGTGTTCATTAAAGCTAAGAGTATGTCATTTATGTTGTCGTTTTAAACACGTACGTTACAAAAACAATGAATACGAGTAATAAAATAAAGATAAATATATTTGTTCAACATTTCCATTTTTAGTTTTGTTTCAACAAAGTAAATAAGAATTCGAGTTCTTTTTTTTTTCTTTTCTTCGCTTTTTTGTGCACACAAGTGATTGTGAAAACAAGAAGTATTATAAATATTACAACTTGATATCACGTCATATGAAGCGTACAAATGTACATATTGCATCAAACTTCTTTATACGCATACTTGAAACGAGAATCAATCAACGACATGTTGTCCACTACAAGCGTGCAATATGAAGTCATCAAGCACACAAGCACCCATTGTCTTTCTGAATGAATGAACCCACATTTACTCTCACTGTCCTTTGACATGTGTTACCATGCGTGTTATAGACTTCCATGTTTATACATGTATACCCTATAGGTAGCTGCTAATTGCTAACCAGTGTCTATCCTATATAGTCGTTAATGACAAATGAATTCATAGTTATATTAACTCAAAATATATCGTGTATAATATACACATGTAAACTTTTTTGCACACAAAAATTATATCTTAAACATAATTTAAACAATCCCAAATAAATAATTTTTGTTTAATTGACGTTTCGAAATAATTTTATTTCCTTATCAGAACTATCTTTTTAATTTGTAACTATTTTATTTTTTATATCCATATCCATATCCATCAATTAAACACAAATTACTTATTTGGGATAAAAAAAATAAACACAAATTAATAGCAGAATACATTTTTATTTATCTTCTTTATTATTAAGATTAATTTAAACAATATTTTTTCCTTATTTTCTAACAAATTATCTTGAATATTTTTATGTTTTATTTTTAATAAAAGAAAGAAGAAAATGTTTTTTATTTATTTATAATTGCTCTTAGGTTTTGTCTTAAGGCAATTATTTTGAAATTATTTCTGCACGTGCTTGTCTAAGAACACGTTTCTTTGAGGTTTTCGCAGAAAGGAGAGACAAAGTATACTTAAGATAATTTTCTAATATCGTTTCAACACCTAAAACAGGTGTTGAGCAGATATTTGTTTAGTAACGTCCAAATCTTGTTGAAGCATGAAAGCGTGTGTTTTCGAAAAGCAGGTAGCTGCTAAACCGATTAGACCAAGCGCCAGACAATTTGTTAGCGAAACTCGTACAAATGCCCCAACTCGTTTTCCCTACAACAACTTCCCACAAAATTTCCCGTTTCAATAAATTAACTTTTCCATCACTGGGAGGAGAAAGAAACATCCTTCATCAGCGTTAAAACGATTTGTTTCAAATCAGGGAAAATTTGATAATTAAAGGAAAATATTTTGCTTTTCGTTAAGAAATGTAATATGACAAAATGGATTCTTATTTTATGTTTGAAGCTAAAATATTTGTTGTGCTTGAATTTGTCAATGTGTAAACGTTGTTAGAAATAATTGTATTTGTTTTAAATAAAACATCTGACGTTTCATGAAATAACGAGGTAAAAATGAAACAATAGTTTGGAAATACTGAATATACTGCGAACGAGATTGATGCAACCACAGTCCTTTTCTTTTGAGCATCGACTAAGTGAATTACAAGGCAAAAGTCACGATGAACTTCTCGCTCGCGCGCTGTAGAGTCTTCTCGTAGTGGTAAGCAAATTCTGAGCGCTTCAGAGAAACACGAGTGTTTGTCTCTGCTTTTCGAGCAGAAAAATTAATTGGCAGCCTTTGTTAGCGCCGACTGGACGTTTGCTTTTAATCGACAGCCCAATTATCTTTGAGATCTTGAATTCGTGCGCTGACATTCTTTCGACGGAAAAATCTTTTTTTTCTCTCTGTCTTTTTTTTTTAAATGCAATTCAGACGCGATGTTAAAGGTCTTATTACGATTTATTCAAACATTGTGTCATTTGTGAGGTCCGCTTCATTTTCATTTTCAAGTTTAATTGTCATGTCAAGTTCTCTTATGACAATTTTTTAATTATTTATTGAGTCGCAATGTAAAACAAGCTGCAATTCAACGTTCATTTTTACCTGAACAAGTTTCTCGTTGGAGCAATTTCAAAACTCAGATTAAATTTAATTTTTGATTTGAAACCTTGTAAGTTCATAATATGAAAGTATTTTATGATGAATTACGTCATTTTTTTTAAACCGATCAAATTTCATTATATATCGAACATTATTTTCACCGCTTTATGGTACTTTTTTTTTGAAAATCTCATAAAACACGTGTTACGCTACCAGCAAAAAATACGATGTATATTACGTGTCCTAATGTTGGTTATTTACGTTGCTTTTCTCTGTCAAGTAAATAAGGGAAACAAAGATATAAATTAAACCAAAAAAAATCTTTGCGTTGTTTGAATTACTAAACTTTTTTCAAATAAGTTTACGATGAAGGAATATTGGAGGAAAAAACATTTATGGAACTGTTGCGTAACCGAGGAAACTTTTTTCATTGAAATTGTTGATATTAGGAAAATAAATTTTATGATAAAGTATTGCTTTTACTTTTGCGAAAAAATAAATTATGTAAATGAAAAGTAGAAAACAATCATTGCGATATCATTTGGAAAACATTTCACATTAAACTATTTAAGATCTTCTTTTGTTTTTTCTTATTTTTCTTCTTAAATACGATGATCGACAATTTTTTTGATGCGAAAAACCATAGAAAAAGGAGGTCGTTTTTCATAGCGCTGTTATCGTATGGCGATGATATTGAAGTTCCTACTCGAGCGCATCCGCGATAGCAAATCGGCGGCCGAGCATCAACATTCTTGACTGCATTGAAGATCGGCGAACTTCGGCGCGCAGATAAAGGAAAATAGAAACAGACAGAGGGAGACGCGAAGGCGTCTAATCTATCGGCAGTGATCAGACCAGCTGTATCGATGATGAGGTCCCGGTTCACTTTGATGTTCCACCGACTCTCCACGGGATACCGACATTCTGAGTCTCGATTGTGATCCTCATTTTCATCCTCTCGCGCCACACCGTCTGCTGATTTTGACCGCAATGAGACAACGTATTTTCTTTCGTTATCTCCCTTTTAAATATGGAAAATTAGACAAACGACAAATTGGAGAAGACAAATAAAAAAAGAAGTAATTTCTGATTTTGAAAAAAAATCAAAATCTTTCGTTTTTTTAATTAAAGTTTTGAAAAAAAAAGATTGGATCAAAGTTAAAATTTTCTTAAAAACAGACATGAAATGTATTTAAATGTTTGTATAAAAAATTTTGAATTTCAAAATGAACACCCCAGTTGATATTATGTCAAACATTTTCCACTTCAAATTCTTCGTAGAAGATATACGAGTCGAATCTCAGCTGATATGTGCTTACTTATTAGGAAGGTGTTTTCTGGAATTCCAACAATTTTACAACGACGAAAACACGTGCGCGCGAGCAAGTTGGATTCTCGCTAGTTTTTCGGCAATGGAATTCTTTCAGACCGCCGAAGAGGAAATATCGAATTATTTTAATGAGATGTTGCGGGCAGTTTTGATGTGCGACGAAGATTAAGGGTTTCAGGAAAAATGATTAATAATCAACACCAGGAAGATATTTTAGTTTAAATTCTATTTACTTTGAATCTATAATGCACGGAATCAGAGAAGAACACAAAATTAAATTCATTACTTAAACTTATTAAAGTAACTTTTTTGATGCTTACTTTATGTAATAAAAATGTAACTTAATTTGTAATATTTATATACTTTTTGTTTATTGCAAAGAATTATATAAAAAAAATATGTTACATTTCAAATGAATGGAATTTAAAAACTTTGATTATTTAAAAATAAAAATTAGAATACATGAACAGGAAGTTAAATGTTTTTCCGACACAAAGAAATGAGCGTTAATCCGCGCAAGCGTTCCACGACACGAATAACGGCAATTAGTATATCCGAATGCCTGGGTGTCGGACATCCTGCGAGGCAGACGAAAAAATACCTGTCTTGAGGCCCAAAACTCTAACGCTGTACGTGTTGTAAAACAGCCGCGGGACACATTTATGACAGCCATTTCCCTGGTCTCGACGACACGAAAAACGAAATTTCTCGACACCGAAGAAGGGTTTCCACCCGTCGAGCTGTCTTTTACGACCACCGGCGATTTATTGCTACCGTGCACGGGAAATTCGGATCGTCCGAAATTTACTGTTTTAAAGCCTGGATCGTAAAAAAAACATTCTTGCGCAACCCGTGAACGGCTCGAAGAGAAAAAAAAAAGATGAATGAGTTTCTCTTTTTGGACAACAAGAATGTCCAGTGCTGTATTCTTGGACAAAATGATTTAAGAACAAAATCATTTCAAGGAAATCATTAATTGATAAATAAATTTTGCTTGAAAAAACAGTTTAATTGAATGCATGTTTTTCGTTATTTTTAGAACCATTTTTGTAACTTGAATTACATGATTTTATATTTTTTGAAATTACTTTTATATTCAGTAGAATAATATTAAATTTTAAATTACATCACGAAAATTGTTAGATACAATTAAGAATAGATGTTTCTTCGTGAAAATTAAATGGATTAAGGTGTTCCTCAGAGCGAAATGACGTTTGAATTTTGTTAGTGCGCAGTCGGTATCTTCGTGACAAAACAAATTAATTTATCCTCGTTATCCCGGACGTTCACGGATGGCTGTGCTGCTCCCACAAAGGCCGAAATCTCTTCCGCCATGTCTGCGGTCGCGCGAGCAAAGTCACCGCAAGCTCACCGAAATCTTTTAAACAATGACGAAAATGAAACAATCGGGATATTTTGAGTCGCGCTTACGGTTTTCAAAATTCAGGTTCAACGAAATTCAATGGATTCGAGTCGATGCAAAAAATTGGCTCAAAATTAGTCATCATAAATGATAACAATTATTATTATACAAATATAATAATATCTAATAATAAATGTCAAACGAGTGCAATAAAATGCATTTATACATTTTGTCCAAATTTCATTTTAATCTCTTTATTTTATATAAAAATTATTTTACTTTGTGTTCTTAAAAAATGATATCTTTATTATTTCACAAAAGAGTAGTTTGTAAATGAATAAAGTATAGTTTTGGAATTTAAATGTTATCTTTTTTTTTTTTTTTTTTTTTTTTTTTTT
>JABFPJ010003447.1:0-16111 GCA_022817425.1 Gryon sp. ZL-2020 | reverse complement strand
AAAATACATTTATACAGTTACTGATAAAATATATTTTTTTGTATTTTTTATTATTTTTTTATACAAAAAATGACAATTTCCTTTATTTCCATATGATTTATACAGGTGCCCATATTTGACCCTTTGGCGGGTAATATAGGCAAAAATGCTATCTTGTATTTTCGTTTAAACTGCTTTTTGCCTTAAATTTATTCACTATTTAACTATAATTTTATATTCCTAGATAAATATATCTTGCTTTTCAATGGCGAAAAGTTTATTTTAATTTATATTTTCATAATTATGATCAACCTGCCCGTATTACACCCATCTCCCCTATGTATGTACGATGTATAAAGTTACGTTTATACATCGATTTGTCTAAAGCATTTAATAAAAACATTTAATAAGTTATTATTATTAAAAATTTCTTATTTCATTTCATATTTCAATACTACTTTCTTCTAGGGAATTATACAAAAATACCTTAGTTGAATGAAAAATTTAAAACAGAGTACATTTTAAACAAAACTTTAATTCAAATCCTTTTTTTATACACGCTAAATAAAAGTATAATACAAATTATTGTACCTTTTATGAATATGAAGACAACTCCACATCAGTGTAAAAAAAATATCATAAAATAATATCTATTATGTTATAGTTTTATGTTATAGTTTTTAATGCTGCATTATAGTTTTTATAAGATCACATGATAAAAATAAATCTAATATGTAAACTATTGTACTAATCCAGGTACTAATTCTTACATTAAAATATAATGATTTCATACATAGATGTCGAGTTGTTCTGAGATTCATAAATGGTATAGGAACTTTTATTAGAAGTTATTAATTTTTTAGAAGTACAGTAATTTTTATTAAACTTTTATTAAACGTGTGATAATAATGTTTAAATTTCAAGGGTATTATTTCTCGCTTTATCCCTTTTATACTATTTCTAATGTATTTTAAGAAACTATATTGCACGTGTTATTATTATTATTATTATTATTATTATTATTATTATTAAAAAATGACACCTCGGGATAACAGAGTTTAGCCGAAAAGTAAGTACATAAAATAAAGAATGTATGAGCGATGAAGTAGGTAAGATTACAAGGTAAGGAAAAATATAGAATAAAAAACATAGGCAGAAACTAAGATCATATGGCGGTTTTGATTTTCACCGGATCATATAACTACATAAATACATGATTACATGATTACGGTGCAATCGCTATCAAAGTTTCGTTTTGTTTGTCTAAAAGATAAAGCATAAGGCGTTCCTCAAAGGCAGCCACCGAATTGGATTGTTTAACGTAACTAGACACACACCATTCCAGCACTTGGTGGCACTAACTATGAAAGAGTAGTTAATATTGTTGAAGACATTGAAAAAATATACATTTTCATTCAGAAAGTAATTAAAAAGTAATTGAATGTCGAATTAACCATTACTTTCATACATAATTTTTTGAAATTTAATATAATTAATTAAGTAATGATGTTTGTCTATTTCTGCTTGGCGATATTTATCTAAGTATATGTACATATTACAAATCTTCTCAGTGATACGACAAATTCTAGACTATCGTGTACATATTAATGAAAACTGATAGAAGTGATGAAGAAATTTGATGAAATGTTAATTATATAAAATTAAAATGTATGCAAAGAAAGAATAGTATATTACGTCACTAGGCAGGAAAGTGGTCCTTTCCCGGACTGAGTAAGTTGCACGAGGCGAAGCCGAGTGCCAACTTACGAGTACGGGAAAGGACTACTTTTCTGCCAAGTAACGTACGATACTTTTTATAACGAGTACGGGAAAACGCTACTTTCCGGGCGTAAAACAGTCGGGAAAACGGTCACTTTCGCGACTGTTTTGCGTCTGGAAAGTAGCTGTTTTCGCGTTATGAGTTATAAAAAATCTGTTTATTACACACCAGTTGAGTGCACACCTGACGATTATGTTTACAATAGTTAATTGCACATCGGTCTACTCTACTACAAGTCGGTCCACTGTACATTCGGAGAGTTGAAATACTCATACTCAAGTTTCGTAGTCGTTGTCTTGTCAAACAACATTTATTTAAATTGTAAGATATCAAGTTGATAAAAAATGTGCATTAGTCAAGTATATCCCAAGATTATTAGTATTTCAGAAATTTTTTCTCTTTGTGCATTGTGATCATCATTGGCGCAACTTATAATAAATTATTTGCGCAACAATAATATATCATTTGCAGCAATGATTTTATATCAATTGCGCCAAACAAAATTCAATTAATTTTTGTTTTTTATTATATGCTATAGCTGCATATGTAAAAAAATACTCAATATCTAGAACATATATTTCATCTAATATTGTTTCATTATTATTGAAATAATACTAGCAGAAATAAATATTGAAATGTTGCTGAAATTATAATATTATTTTCAGTTATTGATTCAGCTAGTATCATTTAATTATTATTAATCAATAAATGCGCATAATTAGTGTGTAAATGTATTATTTAATTCAGTGCATCTTACAATTTTATGAAATACACTGATCAATGGAAAAAATGCATGCATAACTTTTTTGGTGATATTTCTTACACACATTATAATGCTCATGTGCAAACAAGCACATGTTTATGTCAAATAATATTTCCGTATTAATGTTATTTTGATAAAAATATCATTGTTTTGTTGAGAATTAATACAATAAATATGTAATAATATTTAAAATAATACAATAATAAAACAAATAATTTTATATGTAATATTATATAATTTTTGTTATTTTTTAAATTGTGAAAAATATTTTATTAACAAATATATAATGTAGAACTTTTATAACTGTTTCATAAAGTGACTTAAATTTGTTTGACTTAGAGATTAACATAAATATTAGACTTTTATACTAATTTTATACTAATTATTAAATTTAAATAAATACTGTATAAATAATTCTGCTATTTATTTGAAATACTTTTTTTAAGTTGTATACAAATTAAATACTGTCAAGAGTAAACAAACTATATTGAGGTTAAGTAAATAAATACAATTATTATATAAATGTTTTATAACATATATATAATTCGCGCGAAACTTTAATGTATACTCTGTTGCATGCGGCATCGGCTCTTTTTCTTCTACGACGCAACAGTTTTCTTTCCGTTAGGCACTCAGTACCTAAAAATCGAAGAACCGTTTTATTCTGAGCTCAAGTGATATGCATACAAATTGATTTCTATAACGATTGTTTACTTTTAAGCAACCATTTTCCCGCACTTCTTTCCCCGTGTCAATTTATGTCTAAACAGTATGCGTGTAAAAAGCATCCATAAGAAATTATTTAATATATCAATTATTCGTTGCGAATATGTGAATTGTGATGGAACTAATATTTTATATTTACGAAGCATCTTGACAAAAAAAGATTTCGCCAATACCTTTCCCACTACGAATATGTTCCATTCTATTTTCTAACGGCTTCACAAAATCGAATACAGTGTTCTTTAACGCCCGGTGATCCAGTGAACTTTTGACCTCGGCTCTACTGATCGCCTCGTGACCTTTACTTACAAATACATACGGGAAATAAATTTTACAAGACCTACGCAAAAATTTAACGACACTTGCATTATATCTACTAAACAAGCAACTTTTTTCTGTCTAATTTACATAATTGTGTCTTCCAAATTTTTACATTATTCGAACTTAATTTCATTGAGCACTCAAATGATATAAAATTTATTGAACAATAATGTATGTAATATAATCATTATAGACAGACTTAGATATTATCTGGAAGATGTCAAACTGCGAAAAACGTTCATCTTCTTAATTATTGATATAATACATGAAGAACCTAGATGCAAGGCCCACAAATTTCAATTTTAGCAATTTATTGTTCTGTCCAATCCTTATATCTTTTAAACATTAAATAAAAATAATCTAAACTAAAAAAACTCACTTGTGAATTATTACACAGCTATTTAGAAACACAGAACTTACTACTTTATTTAATTCATTATTAGTATTTGCTTTCTAGGAATATTTGTCCAAATAAACTAGGCGAGTTTTGAATCTTGGCTTTTTAAATATAAAATCTAGCATTATAACAATAAAAAGGTAGTATACTTTAACTATATGTTATAATGTATATTATAAATATATATTAACTATGTATACATAGCTTTCCTCTTCAGCTGAATGCAATTATCATTTATGTAGGAAATCAAATTTTTAACAACTTTTCTGAATAACTTTTTCTTAATAATTGTTTAGATGGTCTCCTGGCATTTACAGAAATACCTTACTAAAAATTGTTCGAGGAAGTTGATGAAGACTGTAATGGTAAATCCGTTTTGCTAATTTTAGTATTTTCAGTTATGAAAATGCATTCATTACAATACATTATAAAAAATTGTCCTTTCTGAGTTTGATCTCGATACCTGCTATTTTTAATAAGTCTACTTAACACGGATATTCGCCCGAGTAACATTAAATGTCTTGCATCATTATTGAAACTGTCAAAGCGTGTAATATAACTTGAAACAAATTTTTTACATACATACAATGTGATTTATTAATATTCATCAAAATTTTGAGAAAAATCATCAATCATTTGCAAATTTTATTCAAAATATACCAATGATTAATCAAAGAATACTGCAGACACACAGTAATAATAAACACAATTTTTTTATATACACTATTCAAAATAAATAGCGGGCAGCCTTAAAATTTGAAAAAAAAAATGAAATATTCAAAAGCTTGTACCTCAGTCAATTTCCATCGTATTAACATCAGATTAAAAGCAAATTATAAGGAAGGAACTCCAGAACTAGTTTTTGTACTTATTTTGAAAATTTAACTTTTGAAAAAGGCTTGAACTTGAAAATAATCATTTTCTTGTAAATTCGTAATTTTGTAAAATTTTAATGCTAACGTCGAAACAATGTACGTTTCTTATTTTTGTTATGACATATTCAGTTTTAAGTAAAGAGTTGGAAAAAAATTTTTTTTTTCAAAAAAAAATGAGAAAAAGATCAACTAAAAAGCTTCAAAATTTATAAAGTTACAAGCATTTGAAATAAATTTTGTTTATCATTTTTATTGATATTCTTATTTTTTTACCAGAATTAACTGCTTTGTGCTTTAGAAAATTATTGTCTAAAGTGTTCTTAAGAAGTTTAACGAAAAATAATAAAATTTCACGACAGTGACTATTCTGAATTCAAAATTGAGCGCCGTAATGAAAATAAGAAACGTACAGTTTTCAGAAGACAGACGTACAGCTTTCATAAATTAATCTTCATAAAAGAAATTACATTTTGAGAATGAGGATACAAAAGTACGAACTTTTCCTTTCAACTTCCTTCAAATTTGAAATCAATACGAGCAGTGCCGGATTTAAATATTTGCTCCCCTAAGCAATAGAAGAAACTGCGGCACATTTTGCTTAAAAAAGGTAATAAAATGAAATGTGTGTGTTATAAATTTATATATATATATATATATATATATATACATATTAAGGTGCAGTGAAAATTGTTGTTTACTTAAAAATCTCTTTGAACCATGCTAATTTTGTTTATTCTCGTCCTATATTTATAAATCTTCAACGTTGAAGTAATTTCAATGAAAAGTGAGAGAGCTTCAAAGTTGGCATTTTTTGATATTTTTCGGATTTCAACTAAAAAATGTTTGTAAATATATTAGTGTAAATTGATAATACGGAATTTTTTCCTTTATTTGTTGTTCTGCATTTTAAAAGAATAATATTTATTAACCTTTTTACGATTTAACTCAATATAAAGATTTTCTTGTTTCAATTTTTAGATAAAATGATTGTTTATCTTAACATTTGTAGCAGAAAATCTAAAATTTTTATTTTACGGTTTTTTATATCAAGTATAGATAAAAAAATTACGGTTACACGTCGTATTTACCGATAAGATTTACAAAAAGTTATGAAGTGAATTTAATAAGATAACTGAAATTTGAAATATATTATTGAAATATTTAATTATAAAAAGATGTTCTTTACTAAGTAACTGTTCGATATTGGTAAAATTATTTTTAATTTCATCTTTAATCTTTTATCTTTAATCTTTTCTCGTATGAAATATTGGTATTGCAGCTTGTAACTTCAATATATTGAAAACTTTTGATTCTCGAGCTTTGTGCGTGCAAACAGATTTCGCAATACCAGTATATATTTTTTATTAATATATTTTACATTTTTTATTACATGAAAACTAATAGACAGTGAAATTAATATAAGAAAAAATTTAAAAACATTTTACATAAAAAATTGATTAATAAATAAAGATTAATTACAAAAAGGAAGTATTTATTGTTTAATAATTTTGCATGCATTATTTAATGTAACAATTTTTATCATTATGAACTTTATTTATTTATTTATTATTATTACAATCCCGTACGGAAAATATAAGTCAAAATATATAACTTTTTGCCGCTAAAATATATATGAAAATATATTTAAAATATATGTTTTTATATGTAAATATATTTTTGCATATATTTTACAAATATATTTTTACTTATATTTGTATAAATATATTTCAGGAATATATTTGAAATATTTATTAAATATATAACTTTTTTCCGAAAATATATGTGCACATATTCACATATATTTTTGCATATATTTCAAAATATATTTTCTTCCGTTAGGGATGTTTAGTCAAAACGACTGTACAAGGGGATTTCGTGATACTAATATAAGCTGATTTACATACGTGCATGTAAAAAATGACAATATATAAGTCAATTAATTGAATTACTGAGGAATTATGGAAATTCAATAAACGTTGGATGAACATAGAGAATTTTACTAAGTCGGAGGTACAGTTTGAACACAGAATATCGGACATAATTTCAAATGATAAAATTTCATACAAAGATTTACGTAGCTTATTATATTTAGGACAGATTAACAAAAATTCGGTTTAGATTTTCCTCAGTGAGGTGAAATCATATTTATTACATAGACCTAGAGAGTTAACAGGGTTAATTAAGGTTGCGGTTTGAAAATGACAGGGAGATAAGGCAGAAATTGTAAAGATTCAAATTTAGTATATCCAGACCGATTAAAAAGGATTTTACTGACTCGAGGATGACACATTGGTTGGAAATCATTTTAAATTACTTGACATAATAATTTTTCACGTTGTCTGAGTATATATTTTTGAGGTATGAGAGTCTATTATAGCAAAATTTCGGTAATCGATCTTCGGAATTTCATCGATTTAATTGGTATATATGCTAATATATATTAGATGACAGTGAACTTTAAGAATAATCGACCTGTTTCAAGTCTGATTGCATATCCAGGGATATTGAGGCTAACTTGTAAATATTTTTTCAACAAATTAAGTTTTACTTTTGAAATATCGTCTAAAAAATCAAATGCCCAGACCGGAAAGCAGAACATTAAGTTATTAATTAACATACTCTGAAAGCGGTTTGCCTTTATAATTAAACGTAATAAGAGGACGATTGAATTTTCTGCTATTCAGGTCACCAAATTTTATTATTACATTTTTTTCTATCGTTAACTGTGAGGTCATTGATATTACGATATTTACCAAGAACTGAAAGTTAGCGAGAAAGTTCGATGGGGGAGTCAGAAAATAATATGAGATCATTGGAATATGCCAGAGTTGTCAGCTCATGCGTATGATCTATATTGATTCCAGATATATTTCTATCAATAAAAATTTGTAATAAATCTGCAATAAAGAGGGCGAATAGCGGGGGGCTGAGAACCTCGTCTACAAACACCCGAATTAACAGAAACTGTGGTAGTCTCGCCGGCGGACGTTCGAATCCTCATTGAGGATCTGTCAATGTCAGTTAAGATACTAATACATTTTTTACTAATCCCATTTCAGACAATTTAGACTAAAGAATCGGATGAGAAACCGTGTCTTTTTTTAAAGCATGAACGCTATAATTTCAGACGTATCAGGTATTTTTATTCGGGGATAAGAAGTTCTTGTATGAGAGTTATGATCTATAATTTTTTCAGTCCGGGAAAGGAGCAGGACAGGAAATTCGTCAGATTTTAATAAGGTGTGAAGAACATACATTTTTTTAATCAGAACAAGAGAAGATAAATTGCACCAAATCAGATTCACGACGCTGGCTCCTTAAGAGGATGTCAAATATCAACATTATCGACATTGCAGATTTTTAAATTAAAATTATTTGGAGCACATTTAATTTATTTCAAAGTAACTCGTCAATTTTCTCACTTTTTTACACAACTGTATCAAAGAAATATTTAATTTTTATATGAAAATAATCTCCCATTTCCAAAGAATTGGTGGGTAATTTTTATTTATTAAAATAATATATAATCGAATTTTTATTACAAAAGACATTAACTCTATGCCAGCCGAACTGTGACATCCTCTTAACAGCACTGTAGTTTTGAAGGAGGAGATGGAAAGTAAGGTCACATCATATAAAATAATAAAAATGTTACAAATTGTTCATTTACTCGAAATATTTAATGTTGTATAATTATTTTCCCGTTTATGCAGGAAGCGTTAGAATTAAAACTATCATATAATAATTATCATAATTATCGTTGATATATGTAAATAATCTTTTAAGATGCAAATTACATTTCACATCAGTATACACAAGATAGTTTCAATATTGCTATAAAATTGCTCTCCTATATATATTTCAATCAATATTGATTTATTAATAGATGGTTATATTTTTTGTTGTACATCGTTTGTAACTTGTACATCATTTGGTGAATATATATGTTTTTTCTTTTTGTTATGCATCGATGGAATCTTTCATTTAAATTAATCACTTAAAGTTAATAATTTAATTTTCCAATTTCGAAACGAAAATTCAATATATTCATACTTGTGCACAAATTTCGATACACTGAACATTTTGATCATTTTGATTATATACTTCTATTGGAGTTATTTTTTTTATATTTAATCGACTACAACTGAAACAAAAATTGTGAAATTTATGATTCTCGAGACATTATATTTGTTCTCTGAATAAATATAATGACTATTTGATCAATTTAATTTAAACTTGTTGTCTTAATAAACTATTTATTTAATTATGGATTTGATTATTATATTGATTCATGTCAGTATCAAAAAATCATTACAACGAGTACATACATATTATTAAATTCACATAATTTAGAAAAGTTAACGAAATTGCACAAATAAACACGTATAAATTCTATTTTTTATTTTAGAAAATGCATTATAATTATTAGTCAACACATGATAGGAAATGGTCTTGATAAAGACATAAGTTTGTTCTATTGGAAAGTTTGTTCTACTGGAGTTGAAAAACCACATAAACTCTGTACAGGACAAAAATTGCAGAACGACATTGCTGACGTTATAACGAATTAGCGACGACATCGGTATGTCTTTAAGGCCAATGTCTTTTGGCGTCGTCTGAATGAAACAAAAATTAAGGCCAAGCTAAATACGGTGACTTACTCATAGCAACAAATGGCACCTTGTGGAAGGCAAGATACTCAGTTTCTTGACCCTTCCATCAGGTAGAGATAATATGCTGCATCAGGTGGTCAATGACTACTCCTTCAATCCTTTTATGGTAGCATTCAAGTGCTTTATCGCTCGCTGAGGTTTACCTAACGACATTTATAGCGATCAAGGTACAACCTTCAAAGGCATAGATGCAGAATTGGAGAGACATTATAAACCAAATAACTTCAAGTCAAAATGTCCTGAACACTCTGACTTCATTCAGAATTCTACATAGCAAGGAGGGCTCTGCGAATCAGATATACGTGCGGTAAATTCCTATTTGCGAAGAGTAATGGCGGAATGATTCACGCCTACTTCGGAAGAGATGCGGACAATCCCTTGCCAAATTGAAGTCAGCCTAAAATCAAGACCACTTACTCCATTGATGAACATTTCATCAGACGAAGTAGCTTTGAACCCAGGGTACTTTTTCATTGGAACCAGCTTGAATGCCGTCCCAGAAGAATCACTGATTGATGACAAGGATAATCTCATTATTATAGTAAATTTTCAACCATGGTATCACCTTCGGATATATCTGCTATTGAACAATGATGTCCAATTTGGACTGCAGATACGGAAACTAACCAGAACCGCCTTTCCAGACCATCCCCGGAACAACGACTGTTGGAGTTATTCGGGGAGTCATCCAACCATACAAGCCTGCTCAACGTTTCTCCGCCACCAGTGATAAGCGCACACACAGCGACTATGCAGACTGGCGGTCGTTTAAAATGTCGTCACGTGCATCGTGACCGTAACGCGAACCGAAAAGCTTCGACAGGAGCCCGCCAAGCCTTCTATCCCTGGGGATAGAAGGCTTGGCGGGAGGTCAAGGCTGGCTCGTGGTAAATGGAAAAGAGCCCAGACTCTAACTATATGCAAAGGGTTCATAACCCATGCAACAGGCGATGGAGCAGAAAATCATTACCATCGATTCACCGTTGTCGTTCGCTCTGTCAAGGTCTGCCACAGAATCTTCACCTAAAACCACTGAGGACGGCAGTTGCGGATATCACCAAAATCCGTGATAATCGTGCCAGAGCACTCGGCACTTCTCGAGCACCGCAACAAACTCGAGTCTTCGCTAGCGCCGCTGCAGCTAGCTCACGATGGACGTGGAGAGCTTCCACGCTCATATTAAGAGAGCCTTCTCTCGCCCCCATTCCCGATCAGTCCTTTTACACTTCTAGTTATTTTCCTCAAGTTACTTCAAATTTATAAATAGTGTTGCATCAATTTTCATCGAATCAACTGCTTTTAGAACCGCTTAATTTTGCTTTTATTAATTTTGAACAAGGTTAGTCATCAACAATAATAATTCGGTCGAACATCAACATCATCGATTACTTTGTTATTGTGCGTTCAATTGAGGAACTTTCTTCAAAATATTAATTTGATTTAGATTTAATTTTGAATTAATTTATTTTCGTTGTTAATAGTTCAGTGTGACCAAGCTTGGATATCTAATTAAGTGAAATTGTATAATTGGGTTTTTGGTAAACTTAACAATTTAGATTTTGCTCTTTTTGGTTAACGTAATAATAACTTTAATAATTATTCTACTTTGGCCAACTTTTGCTAACTCCACTGTAGTGATCTATTTAATGTGAAGTGAGAAGAATTTATGTTTAATTATAATAGTTTAGTAGATATGTTGTTTATATTGTTTCTTTGAACAACAATTTATTTATTTAATACACAATCTTGTCCAACAGGAAGTCATTAACCAGGCATGTCATTTACGTAATTCAGCCCTGTAAAATACAGTCCACTCTCGGGCAATTGCAAAAGCTTTAATCTGAAATCATAATTGCCTTGCAAATTAAATATTACATGCCAATATTTAACAGGAAGTATACCAATTCGGAATCTGTTTTATCATATAAGGAGTCGCATTAAATTAAAACTATTTTCTTAGAGGTTTCTTTCTTAGATTTCTAGAATTATTGTATTATGTTTTTTTTTCTTCTTTTTTAATTGAAATAAAGTTAATAATTGCGTTTAGATTTTATTTTAGATTTATTCCTCGATTTTCTTAAGTAAAATTCGCTAATATTCATGACCACATTAATTGATATTAATACCTTATATGAAAAACACTTTTAATAATATTTTGTTTATATTTTCTTTTTTTTACTTTATGCACTTTGAAACTCATTTTATTTTAGTTTTAAAGTGCATTTTATTGTTTTCCTACAATTTTCGTTTATTTTTATAACTCTTCTTTTAAAAAAATCCTATGTTTGACAAAATTAACCAATTTCAAGGCAACATTGAATAATGTTAATATGTATTGATATTTTCCAAAACATCTTCTTTCGCAAAATCTTGATGATAAATTATTATATAATCAATAATTCAAGGATAAAATAAGTGTGAATTATGGCATAAGTATTGTTATCAACATGAGTACTGAAATTCTCCCAGAATAACCATTAAAAAATTCAAAAGCATTTGTCAAAAATATAATACTACTCTCTAAATGCACTAACTTATTGCATGTCTCATCGATCAATGTTTTGAAATAAAAGTAAACTCGTTCAGGCAATATTTTTATCATGATAACAAGCAGACCGAAAAATAAAGTTTTAGCATTGCAAACCAATACGTCAATTCTCTTTGTTAAGTAATACTCAATTCACTTTTCCACATCTATCATACGAATTTTATTAAAAAAGTATTTGGTCACTTTTGTAAAATGAGAGCTATTTCATTAGATAAAACAAATAGTATTGGTTTAAATCTTTATTATATGAAAGAAATTTGAAATATGTGCTTCGCGAAGGTACTTGTTCCAGTTCCTTTTAACTGGATTAAACTAAATGACGCCAAATACTACCTTCGCTATTCATATTATAGACCGAGTTGTTATTGAAATTTACATGGATATGATGTAACGTTTATAAAAATACCATTAATAAAATTGGAAAATATTGTGGGCGATCATATAATTGGAAGATTTACAAATAATCTTATTTTAACGATGTATACTTGTTCAATTGTAAAACGTGTTGTCATTATTAATTCTTAACGCACCTTTTTTTTGTATCTGAAAATGTTTCAAATATTATGTATAAAGATAAATTTATTTATATTTTAATATTTAATTTAGTCCAATAAATACAGCAGATATAATAAAAGGAATAAATAAATGTTTAGTTTTTGGTGAACCAATTTTTATTTGGGGAAATAAATTCAAGCTTGATTTTAATTTGAATGAAAGTTAGATTTCCTAGCATAACATAATATGTATAGAATACGCTCATTATATATAATTTTCGATATTAAAATAAACTCCGATGAAGTTCCAATTTCAATATTTGCAAGAATGTTAAAAATTGGATCGTTAAATATCCTTAGAAATTGGTTACGTATCTTCATGAAACACGGATAGTATTTTGTAGATATTAAAGATACATGCACAAAACGTAAATATTGGATATGCACATGACTGAGCTGTAAAAACGATGTATTATGTGCTTGACGGTAAACAGAATAAAAGCAATGCAGATGACATCTCGAAACTTCTGTTCGTTTTATTTATCGAACGATTTACGCTCACATGATAATTAATTTGAAAATTGAGATATTATAATTAATACTAAAAATGCAATCTTAATAAATGTGACTCCTCAAAAAGTAATCTTAAAAAACTCAACTTGTAGATTATTGTTTCAATTCATTATAATACTTTTATTGTAATTAAAAATTATAATTATTGTTTACTCATATTGTTATTAATCTTAAGATTTTAGTTCGTACAACTATACATTGAAGTTGTATTAATGCTATGATTGAAATACATACAATTTATGTTAGGTATAGTCTTAAAAATGTGATAGTAGCAATTATTTGTTATATTGGAATTAATAATAAAATGTGATTAGTTCCAAATCGCATCATATGTTATAGTTTTGTTAATTATTTTTGCAATTACAGCCTTAATATCTATATTAGAGGTATTTTTATATATTTTATACAGATAATTGCATTTTTTACGTTTTTTGGCAACATAGTATATCTTTTTAATTAAAAACGACTATATATAGTCCGCAGTGAGGACTCCGAATTTCTTGAAAATTTTAAAATGTTTCGATTGGAACGCGTGATTCAAATCGCTAGATGGAAATACATTGTTAGACACATAACTGGTTCGTGTCAAATTACATTAATATATATTGAACATCTGTGTTTTTACATTAATTAATCGCATTAAGAACCGCGCATTAGAGAGGACACGGGTTCGGTTTCCGCCTTGAATCAAGACTTGCATTTTTTTACGAAAAATGCACTGAGGGCAATTTGAGAGGAATATTTACTAATTTATTATGAATTTTTGCTAAAGAATGTACTAATCTGAGAACATATTGAAAAGAGGAACAAGTTTTACTGCTATACGTAATAAAATTTGATATTTAAGTAGCACATTAGAATAATATTTATTTCAAAATTGCTACTTTAATATCAATTTTTACTACGTATACATAGTAAAAATTGGTATAATACGCAGTAAAATTTGCGCCTTTTTCAATGTTCTCAGATTACAACGTTCTTTATTAAAAATTCCTCTTAAATTTCCCGGAGTGTGTGTTTCAACAATTTATAATAATAATAATAAATAAATAAATAAATTTTTACTCGATCAAGGGGCGCGCCAGCGCCCCGACGAGCCAAGGCACTGAGCGCCCCTGTTTTCTGAGATTTTGGTTGCCATATATAAGATGACGCCAGGTAATGGTCTTTTAGAACGGCCGTTAATGCGATTAATTAAATTAAAAATACAAACATTAAATATATATTTTACATATTTCGGTTGTAACCAGTCATTTTTTATTACGATATATAATATATGTATATGAGAGATATATATTCTCAAGAAATATAATCACAGATACCTAAGTTTATATATTTTATATACTTTTCTCTATATTATATATATTTCTTTCAAAGATATACCGGAATATATATCCTATGGATACATATTCCGGTATATTATCGACCATGTAGGTTATCATGTTGCTATATATTCTCTACTCGGGAATAATTGAATTGAACAAAATAAGATAATAAAATACATTAATATTGTTCAAACGAGTCTAATATAAGATATTAAATTTGTAAGATTTAATATCTTATACGTCTTGCATTAAGTTGAATAAAAGCACTTAAAAATAAAAATTCTTGTTATAACAATTCTCTTTTAAGCTTAAGAAAAAACAATATTGTTACTTTTTTCACGTGTTCAAATGTTGTCGTTTTATTTTAGATAATTTTGACATTAAGGTTGCGCACATGTAGGTCATACGAACGTGAACGTTTTAAACCGTGAAAAACATTGACAAAGCCGTTTAAATAGTAACACTTTGGCGAATAACCTTTGTTGGCGTATTGTGAGAGTCTACTTTTCTGTAGTGCGCATAATACCTCTAGCTTGCAATTTGTTTCATTAAAGTCACGCGACAACGTAAGGCAGAAAACTTAACATTAATCCAAAGAATTAATTCGAACATAAAAAAGGGTAAGCATATTGTGCTAAGAATTTGTTTGCATGTAACAAATCATTAATAATTAGCATTTTATAAGATATTCTTATAATTATTTAAAATGCATACAGTTAACGGCGAAATATATGTCGACAAATGTCGACAAAATATATTTGTCGGCAATTAAAGAATAGCAATATTTCCAATCATTCATATCCACAGCAAGTTATTGATTTATTTGATTTCGCATTGTGACTCGGCTCGCAATACTCTACATAGGTCAAGTAATTAAAAGAAAACATGCTGCAGGAAATTAAATGTTTTAACCCTTCATCAATAGACAATAAGCATCAGTTTCTCTTTTGCTATTGTAATATGTAAAATAATTCATTTCATATGTTAAAAGTGTTGCAATGATAGAAACAATTTGTTTAAATTTACAAATAAATATATTTTTGACATACTCAAGAGGATGTCTAAGCGGATAATGCCAACTTCGTATTCCGACTGTGACGCCAAAAACGTTTTCCATAAAATCCATAGAAACGATGAACGAATATTGAAAATAATGTTATTAAATAAATTCTTTTGTAAAATTTTTTGTAAATTGATCTGACTCAATTATTTTGTAATGATACAATAATTGAATAAAATTACATTTCGTTTTTGACTATATTTTGGAGTTTAGTCCAATTGTGTGTAAAACGACTTGCAAGTTTACGCAATTACGTTAATAATTAATTTGTACAAATCAACTTCAAGAAAATTTAATTAAAAATTGGCGTGATTTCCTTCATTTCCGCAAAAATTGCTTAATATTTTTATAAATTTTTATTATTATTCACATTTACATCAACTTTAACATAATATCTATTGAGCAGTACATAGATCTATCAGAAAAAACAATAATACGATAATAAAAAAATATACTAATTAATGAAATAAAAAGGCATCTTATTCACGCATCAATTGTTACCAAAAAAAAAAAAAAAAAAAAAAAAAACAAACAAAATAATATTTTATCTAGTTAAAATATTATTATTTTTGTATTAAGTTATTTTATAACATTTGTTAT
>JABFPJ010003446.1:0-16113 GCA_022817425.1 Gryon sp. ZL-2020 | reverse complement strand
CTCCCCCCCCCCCATATTTCCGCATACGCGCTAGAATTATCAAACAATCGTGCCAATGAAATAAATTATGGGGATGAAAGTAAAAATGATTCAGTTCAAAAAATGCATCTCGAAAAATTTTTCGAGATGCTTTGTAACAATTCAGCGAGTAATTTTTTTTTTCTTGTACAAATTATGTTGTAATCGCAATTACTTTTACATTATTTTTAATTTGATTTTAATTACACGTTGATTATAGAGGAATAATATTCAATTTTTACACATTTCTTAATTATTCATATTAATTTCCAAACAATTCCTAACTTACTAACTTTAATTAATTCCTTCATGCATGTAAGTAATTTTTGATTTGATTAAATTAAATGTTTTTTAACTTTTTTTACATTTCAATTAATTTGTAGCTACTCAAATTCATGTATAAATTGTGTTAATCTGTCCTCTAATTATACTAAATTTCGGGTAATGTAACTTATTTATTATTAGACCCACTGTAACTAACTTACAGTTGATATAACAGATCTGTTAGTTACGTGAACTAATTTTTAAAACATTTTAATGCATTGCTAGCTAACTTTAACTAACGCTTGAACTAATTTACAGTTAATTTTACTGCTTAATAAATAAAATTAATTTTCTACTGATTTCATTGATACATCAATAGCTTAACTAAGTTTAAGCCGATTTTGCAATTTCACTCAATTACTTAAACTAATGCGCAAATAACTCTACTTATTCCCTATACATAAATTATAATCAATTATATTGGATTATTGAATTTGGCTACAATCGTTCAAAAATGATTTCAAAAACGAACTCAAATCATCAAACTTGAACGTATCCCTAAAAATTCAAAACGCGTTACAAACTAATTCTGCAGTTCTATAATTGATTTGTATGAAAAATTATTTGACTTTATCATTCAGAATCATACGATAAAATTGCCGTAAAAGTTGAATATTCGGAAAACCTCCAAATGTTTCATTAAAATCAATTGTATAATGTTTGCCACTTGCGATGCACTTTGAATAAAGACCAGTTTGGTCTCTGGCCGAAAAATGTTGTATTGGTGTGATATGGTGAAGCAAATCGAATGCAATTGATGTTCATTGGGATACATTATCGAGAGTGGCTAGCGTACCGAGGCTCACTTGGAATTGAGTTTTGGGATCCTTTTTGTTCATCTCCGCGACGACGAGCTCGTGACGAAACAGACAATTTAATTAGAGAATATTACACAAATGAAAAGAAAAAAAACACATACAATTTCCACTACTCACGTTGCTATGACGGAAGTGAAATTATGACTTCATAACTACATTAACAAAAGTTAAAAGTAATTTTATTTATTTTATATGTTATATTAGTTTTTTTTTTTAATTTAATCGCAATTTTTTTGTTATTTTTAGTTTTAAATAGTTGTATTATTGAAGAAATATTTTATATGATTTTAGAATTAATTTATTGGTTTAAAGAAAGTTTTATGAGTTTGATAATTTGTATAATGATGAGCCTGATAATAATATCAGCGGGAAATAGGGTCAATGTGGGGTAATTGTGACAGTATGGGGTAAGCAAGAACAAAGCACACTTTTTCATTAGAAAATCGTAAAATTGACATGCGATGTTATTGTCATACTAAACCCATGCGATATACCCAACGTTGATAGTAATATAATCGTATTTATCACAAAACTTATTCATTTTATTATAATCTTTATTGAATTTATTTGCATTTCGAAAATTCAGACTTTGCATCGTATAATCGATAATAAAATTAAATTCAACAACATTAACAAAATTAATTGCGAGTTTCTTCGTTGAACTTAAAAATGATAAACTAAAATATTATTAAAGTGCAATTTTACTCATTTCCACATTTTTAAGACAAAAAAATATATTATTAAAATAAAGTTGGTATACTTTCTTTTAACATCTCGAACCAATCTCTATTATCAATATTATTATCAATTAAAGTTTCAATTTCCATCTGCATTATTAAAAGTACATATTTAAAAGTGGAATTTTTGTAATATTTGAATGAGAAAAAACGAAAATTACATATCAACTAAAAGCATATCATTTTCATTGCAAATAACTTCTGCTATCCTCTCTCGCACTGTCTTTTTTATTTATTATATTTCTCTCTTTTTAAAAAGTAAACAAGAGATTGTCTCGAGAGAAAGCTGTCCAAAGATTTATACACATAAAAATCCTGACGAGTTCTACAAAAATTGAACTCTTCTTTTTAATTAAAATCAAAATAACGTGTATAAAAAAATTAATAATCTGACAATGCATAACGTAAATACATTACATAACTTAAATTGCATGAATTCAATTTACTCTAAATATTTGTATTATAATTTAATTAAAAACTTTACAATTCTTGGAATAAAATAAAGATCAATTAAAATATTTGACAAAATCTCGTATATTCAAATATGATGATGACGATGATAATGCTTATGATAATGACGATAGATGAAGATGCTGACAGGAATAATGATGATGAATAATTTTTCTCTCTTTCTCTCTCTCATAACTATGTACATCAATCATTTTCAATATTTCCGCCGTTTCATTGATAAAATATATACGCTCTTCCGCCGACTGATCCATAAGCGACAAGTCGAGTACAGACTATCACGCATATACACTATAGCATACGAGAGGACGGTACGAATTTCACGAGCAACTCTCAGACCACTTTGACTATATACGCTGAAACCGTCTGACATTTGTATGATTTCATAGATAAAGTGCTAAAACAACTGTTAACATTCTATAAAAACAGACTCTGCTTGAGTATTTCGCCAATGTTAAGCATAAGCTTTAACTAAGCGAAACCAACAGTCTCATGAACTTACGACAAAAACTGAATACAGTTACATTTAAAAAAGCTTTTTTACTTCAAAAAGCATAAATGTAATCTTCTAAAATATTTGTTGAACAACTTTTATATCCCCTCACAGAAAATGTAAAATGTAATTTTATATTCTCAATATATGCCATGTTGACGCAATTTATATATAAATTATATATTTTTTATATATAATATATATATATATATAAATAATATATATAAAATATATATAAAAATATAAAAAAATATATAATTTATATATTAATTGTGATAATATGGCATATATTTAGAATATATAATTATATTTTATATTTTTCTCCGTGAGCGTCTGACATAATTTGTAGAAATCTACTAATTTTTGAAAAAATGTTATAATTTGTATTTTAAAAAGGAAAACAGTTTCTAATATACTGAGAATAATGAGATAATATATGAGATTTTCCCCCTTTTTTGATTCTTGTTTTAATATTATCAGGGGATTCACACCGCGAATCTGTTTTTATTCGCTTCGCGATTTATGCAACACAGACGAAACGACATGATTATTGACTCGGGTAAAGTTAGCCGCTCTCGACTACATGCCTCGGGCAGTAAGCAGATAAATTTCACCATCGTTTACTCAATGTCCTGTGCATTTTGTAGATATTTCTGTGAAAGAACCGCAAACTTTCTTTGATTTGATTTAAAATCTGAAGATATGTATAATTGAATAAGATATTTGATTTATAGAATAAAATCATAAACTTCTGTTAAAAACATGACGAAATCTGTTTCATTTCTGTATTTAAATATTCATTTATATTATAAAATTATAATCATTCGATTATGTTGGATTGGAGAATTATTAATATCTCAAAATACATAATAAATGTTTTAAATTATGCATTTCAATGAATATTATATTACGTTGTTTCCCACTTGCATATATATTTTTTATAATAAAATAAAAAAATTTACACTTTAATATTAACGAGTGTTTCTTATAAATGCAAAAATTAATTAACTAGACATTCAAATGTTCAAAGTGTTTAATTATTCTTTGTTTTAATAATACAATAAGCAATAGCTGAAACTGAGCGAAGCTGGTTTTGAAATGTTGGTTAAGGAACTTGCTAATGAAAATTTGAAACTCGATTGAGAATGTTTTTGAAATCTTCAGATTATTTATTAATTGCTCAAACGAAGTTTTTTGGGGGAAAAACAGAAAAATTAAATATACATTTTTGACTATAACATTTTAACTTTGTTATTATTAAAAATGACTTTCTGGAAATAAAAGCATTTTTCCAACATTTACTATTTTACTTTTCTTTTTTTTTTTTTATTTTTATTATCCAATTTCAACTTTGTAAAATACAAAATTTTACAATTTAATGAAAACTGCAAAATTTTTAAGGCAGAAAACTAAGTTATATTGAAAAAACTATTTTAAACTCAGTTTGAAAATATTGCAATAAATGTAATAAAAATAATGAAATTTCGTTAATATCTTGTATAACATTGTTTCACATAGTTTGTACTTATAGAAAAAATTACTATTCTACTGAAAATTCCTACGTATTACAATAATTAAATTACTCTAAAAATGGTTATAATAATAATTTAATGTTTATTTTTTTATTTTATATGTAAAATAAAGAAAAACATTCATTTTTTACTGGGATTTTAAAATCCTCTTTCTAGTTATTGTAAATGTTACTTCATGAGGAAATCGTGTCCTTATATGGCTGACAGAAAGAAGATAAGGATTGTTTGGCTGTACTCCGAGATGAAACGCGCATATGTTTTCGAGATTATTAGCGAATTTCCAAGAATTCGTTGTGGTGTACCTAACTAATGTTCATAATCTAAATTCCATTGATATTCCTTGCGTTTGGCGAAGTCGTTCAGTTATTCAACATTTATATTATAGTTTTATCAACCATTTTAAGCACAGGAAGAAAAACTTCATTAATGCAACTTTTTGTTCCATAAAAGTATATTTCAGTAAAAAAATATTACAATTTTTACTCGATTATATATTATTTAAGAAAAATAATCATAAAAACTAATATTCAGTGTTGAATATCAGTTCTTAAATGAAGTTGCTATAAAATAGAGGACATCTAAAATAAACAGAAATAAAATAAGCATCTAAAATGAACTCGATTAATTGAAATGTTGCAAACTAACAGACTAACAGACCTAAAACCGCACGGTATCTTTTGGATTTTCTGTAAAATAAACATTGTCCGAAATAAATCATTAATTTGTTGTAAGTCAAATAAATTTTAATTGATTATGTTGGTTAAAATAACAACAATTTTGCAAAAAGAAATGAAAACAAACTTTGCAAGGAAAACAAAATTGTATATTTTTAAATAAATGGGTAACTTCAAAAGTTAATTTGCAAGATTCATTTGTCATTCAACGTCTCTTTATTTATTTTTGAATTTCCAGTTAATGTAGTAATTTAAATTTGGAAACAATATTTCTTCATTTTGATACAATAACTTGAAATTAAGTTGATTAAAATGTCAATTATTTGTAATGAACTATCATTTAATTTAAAACTTGAATGCACATTATATGCAGTTGGTTCTAAATGAACACAAGTTTATATCTATAACTGAAACACCCGGTTTGCGCAGACACAACTTTTTAAATGTAAAGATCCTCCTCTCTAAACAAGTACAGTTTTCCCCCAAAAAAAGGAACCGAGAGAACAACTTTGCTGATTACCACGTTCTAATACAAATTAGAAACTTTTCTCATGGTTTATATATAGTTTTATTACTCTTTGAAGATGTGTTTTCGTATTTATTATAATTTTCTTCCTACTCAATTATGCAAAATACAAAATGAAAGAGAAAACGAAATTAAAACAATGAACAAGAAAGTACGTAATATTAAAACAAATTGTTATAATTTAATTTTAGATTTTTTTTGTTTTCTTTTATTGACAACAATTGTTTTATACAAAATATAATTTGCATTATAAGCTTATCTCTGGATAAAAACCAACAAACAAAATAACATAAAAATGAAGAGGAAAAAATCAAATAATGCATAGATATTATTATTTAAAAACCCTTATGCCACGTTGCTTGGAGAAACAATGCTGTATGACAGGTTGTATGCTCCGCGGGCGAGCACGATACAATTTTTTAATTCAAAGGGAATTGTACATTCAAACGAGTTGTGATACGACGGCAAAGTTTATCTTTTAGATTATTTTTTCGCTCAGAGATGAAAAACTTGTTACGACTTGTAAATATTTAATTAAAAAACGACGGTTTTGCGCAAAACTATAACGCGAAGAAAACGCCACACTAGAGCTTGGCTTCTGTATCCCAAAAAAGATGTAACTTTGTCTTTGTTGTATGCTTCGTGTCAGACGTTTTTTTTTTTTCAACCGCGCATACTAATTATTTCTTTTTTCTTGTTTTCTCTTTTTGCCCTTATTTTTTTAATTTTGTTTTAAGGATTGGTAATTAGAGGTCGAAATAACAACGATTGTATTTGTATTTCATTTATTTACATTAATATTTACAATTGTAACAACGAGGATACCATAATATGGTAAATAGAAAAAATTTTGCGTTCGCCATGGCTATTATACATCTATAATTTTTGCCTTTCATTTTGTTTGTTTGTTTTTTTTTTCTCTTATTTTAATTTTTCCTTTTTTAAATTGCAAATTACTGCATGAGAAGGATGAAATACCGCAGTATATTTCTCACTTTCGATTTCTCTTATTTTATATTTTTATCAGTTTTCGTTTTCTTGTTCGATTTTCTTTTTAAAAAATTGCTTCAGGTTTGTGTTTTATTCAATTACATTAGAAAAGTTACAAAATACTATGATGATTCATCAAGTAATTTATCGATGCGGTTTTTCATCCTCCGTAACTCGTTGACAGTTATTATCGAAAAAAAAAAAGGAAAAATAAAAAAACAAAAAACACGATTTAAAAGTCGGTCTCAACAATTTCGAGAACGTTGAGAAAACCACGTCGAACCTGCCTTTTGAACGTCGCGCAGCTTTGACGTTATTTTACACGATTCTTCGAAACTCAATATCGTTCGTGTTCGAAGCTTTTTCACTATACGAAAGGTTTAGAATACTTTTTCTACATTTGTTTATTTTTTTCCGCCTCTTTCTGTTTGTTTGTTTATTTTTAATTTATTTTCTGTCTTTTTTTTGCATTTTTGTATGTTCTGTAAAAATTATAGTTTTATATCAAATGAGTTTTATAAATAGAAAAATATATGTAGAATATGTGTTATCAATCTTTGAATTTCACATTCACTTTTTGGACCAATTTTTAATATAATTTGGAGAATTTAAAGCAAGAAAATCAGCGCTAAGATGCAGTGACTGATTTTCACATCGGTCTCTGAATGAACGACGTGATAATAATTTGGTATTTGATTTAATTCGAAATAGATCTTATGACGGATGATAAATTGAAAATGAAAAGAGAGGAACCATTAGATGCGATGCCATTTTTACCTCACAAAGTAGCATTGATATTGATAGAATAAATGCAGTTCGTGGTGAGTTAAAGAAGATAAAGCGGCGTAATAAATAATCAAATTTTACAAACGTTCAATAGCGGATACGTCAGTACTTCACTTCAGGATAAGAACTATAATAATATACCATATATATTCTTTTTATCATTTTTAAAACCAGTGTTTGAATCTTCACTTGATGATTATTAACATTATATAATAAACGAAAGATAAATTATTCAAAATGTAAAATCAAATTGTTTAAATTAATGATATATTTATTAAAAGAAAATAATTGATATTCAAAAGTTATACATTCAATATTATAAAAAAAAATTATATTCCGTTATAGTTACAGTTATATATTCCGTTCTTCTAAAAAATAGTTTTCATTTACTGAATAAATGAAATATGCCTGCAGAGGAATTTAATCTACAGAAAATGCTCAAAAATCGTTTTGAAATTGAACGATTTTTTTTCTTTTTTTTTTTATTAAATGAATCCTTTAGAAAACTAAAGAAACCTATTTACTAGTAGATTCTTCTATTCTTGCAACGATCGTTCAAAGAGTGTAATCACAAGAAGACCTTTTAGTAGTAAAACGAGGTTTATTGTGCCATTCTAGACATTCATAAGAGGCTTTTTGGAATATTTGTTGATCCTAAAATAGTCACTGTAACCGAAATTGGGTTCAATATGATAGAATTAACTATCAAAGTCTTCTAAAGTTTGAATTTTATATCCAAGTAGATATACATTTGTTGATAGAAGGTGAGTCTGTATAGTGATTAATAAACTAAAGGTAGGGTATTATGTATTCATAATCATTGGTAGCAAGAAACAAGCTTTTTTATTTTGCAGTTCGACCGACAAGTTGTATTCGAGCTTCAGCGAGCGTGCCGAATAAGATCTTTTTTTGATTTTAAAGCATTTCATTGAAAGATGCAGGTTCATTACTAAGTAAAATCCTCCAAGCGAAGTTCTTATAATAATATAACAATCAAAATAACTATCGCTTGAAACACAATTAAAAAAAAGTTCGTAAAAATTAAGCAGTTTTGTTTGTTTCTCAAACTTGTGAGTTTTATTCAAATGATTTAAAAGACTTAATTTTAAGCGATAATATCAAAAATCCATTTTGTATAAAAGTTGAAAAAGTGAATGCTTAACAATGTTGAACAATTTGGTGAAAAAGAAGTTTCATCAATGACATTTCAACTCTATAACAATCGATAAAACACTCGGACGAGAATCAAAAAGCACAAAACATGAGATTTAATAAATATTTCATTATGCATTATTCAATTGTCCGTTGGCTTCTATTTCGACATAAAATGCCAATAAAGGAAATAGTAAAAATAATTTGATTCTCGAAATCAATCAACTTGTGTTTCTAAAATTAAAGAGCACGGCTGTAGCACCACACACGAATGTCATTCGATTAAATAAAAATGACAAATCAGAACAACGGGAAGTATTTCCTTAATTTCATTTATTGGGCGTAAAAAGTTGGACAAAGTCACTCAAAAAAAATGCGACTGAAATTTCCCAGTAAAAAATACATAGTTTACTATTATATTTTTATATATTAACAACAACATTAAAATGAGTTTTACGACTTATGTGTGAAACTGTTGACTTGAAAGTAATAAAAATGAACTTTAAAATCTTACTTTACTTCATTATTTATACCAATTAAAGAAAAATCCAGATTAAGAAAATATTTTCTTCTTTGCCGCTGAATATCCACCTTGCACACATTTTCATCATATGAAAGCAAGTTTAAAATGAAATGTGGCTTTAATAAAGGAGATCAAAGTTGGACATTATAAAATAGAAATTATTTTGATATTCTAATCTATTTAATCATATTAGCACAAAAAATTCTCTTTATCGAAAAATTGCTATCTAAAAATGATTACAATTATACTGTCTGCACAATCTTATTAAAATTATTTTTAAATGTATGATTTATGTTGTTGCAATGCTTTAAATTGAATTTAATATAATTCCATACGTTTACCGAAAAAAACTTGGCTATAACCTGCAAATGTTCCATATTCTACAATAAAATTAATTGAGAGAAAAATGTATTTTACGAATATCATTTAATCATTTAATTCCTCGATAATTGATTTTAACGTAATATTTTTAATAAAGAATGATCAATATAACAAATATGTCGAGATTTATTATAATAATAACATAATAAAAACTGAGTAATAAATAATGGTAATCGTTATTATTATTTATTTGATGTATTTTATATGAAAATCATGCTTTACTGATTGAAGAATATACGCGAAAAAGTATTCTAATCCTTTGCAATCTTACGCTAAATTAAAAACATTAAAGTCTGCAGTCTTTTATCGTGTCTTAATAGAAGATACGTTTTTTAATATGAAAAGTGCGTCGTTATTGCATCACCAAATACACTTTATCTGGCAAAACTTAATGTAAACTCTCGTACCATTCATAAGTTTTACAATCGCACTTTGTGTCACGAAAAGATCAAACATCACGATGTTACTTTTTTCCTTTGCTTTTTCTTTGTTTTTTCCCTTTTTTAATATTTTTTTGTCGAGCCAATAAGCGTATAGCGTCATTGTCAAAAAGACTCAACTGGGCTCTTTTTTTCATTTCTTTTATACGTATATATATCCTGTACCGGTCAAAAATTTAATTTCACTTTGATATATTAATTAAAATCGTCATATTAAATGAAAAATAAATTTTAAAAAATGAACACTAATTTCAAATTATCTTTATATATTCAAACAAAAAATTATTTTATGATAAATTTAATATTTTAACTACATGTTTCGTTATGTGTTTTATTATTCTATTTCAATTATAATGTAATCATAATTAAATGTAAAAAATTAATATTCTACATGTTTTATAATTACCTTTTTTGCATTTGTAATTTTGATGAACTTCAATTTTTGACCAATAATATATATATGATTTTTCCTTACTCGAGCAGTAAAAGTAGTTACTTCTCCCATTCTCGTAAGGAAAAGTATCGTACTCAACTAGTGAGCTCAGGAGATACTTCTCTCACTCGTGAGCATGACAACACTGCTCACGCGTGGGAGAAGTTATCTCCCAAGCTCACTAGTTGAGTAATATACTATTTATGGGTGCTTTTCATTTCCGCAAAAAATTTCCGCGTACACACTTCCGCGTATAATCATTTTTGCGTAAATCACAAAAATATACTCATATCAGCGTAAATTTTGAATTTTTAATTAATGTACTGAAATAAATAAAATAAACCCAAAATATGTTTAATATTTAACGAGTGATCTATTCAGTTCGATTTGTCATAAATAACCACAGAGATATCATATATTTCAAGATATCACAGGATAATCACAGGGATGTCATAAGGGTGTCATAAGAATGTCATTAAAAGTCTCATAAAAATGTCTGAAGGATGTCATAAGGATAACAAAAGGATATCATAAGGATATCGTAGGGAAAAACATATTAAATACTTTTAAAAACAAGATATTGAATCCAAACTTTAAGATCATGTGAATATACGCTTAAGTGATTTGCGAAAAATGGATACGCTGAAACATGTACGGGAAAAAATTACACTGAAAACACTTAGGCGGAAATGACCTAGACCCGATTTGTATTATATATAGTTTTTTTTAATTTGAGAATACAAAACGTTATATACGAAACTCGATGACTTCGATGAATAAATAAAACTGTATATACAATTTCACTACAAAGTTTACAAAAGGCAGGACGTGCTTATATTTAACAATTCAACATTTTTCTCTTACGCGAATTTCCATCAACGTTTTTATCTTCTAATTTATTTCGTATATATATTTTTTCATTTTTTTCTTTATTTTTACTTTTTTTTATTCGTTCAAAATTTGAAAACCTATTCATGTTTTGTCAAATGAAATTTAACTCTGAGACAGAAAAGAGAGGTAATCAAATGAAACAAAAGTCGTTGGTTCATGTGAAATAAATGGACACGATATATATAGTTTTATATACATATGGATACATGACAACGAAACATATTCTTTCTTTATTTACAAAAATCTACACGATAACGTAAATTTGATTGCCTACATAAAATGCAAACATGAATAGGTTGATTTTCTGTAATATCAGGCACTGTCAACCTTTGGTAAAGGACTTCAAATTACATACCCATATTCTACCACTCTTTAAAGAACCAACAATAGAAGAAAATAAAAAGTAACACAAAATGCAAGAAAGATAAAAGAATATTACATTAAAAAAAGAGAAAAAGAAAGAGCAAAAAAAAGAATATTTGAACTCATTGTGCATAATTATTTGTGCACGGTCATTTTTTATTGTAAAATAAGTGACAGAAAGACATTAGAATTTTGTAAATATTGATATTTAATTTAGTAGAATACATAAAATATATGATAATAATAATAATAGTAATAATGATAATATTAATATTGATAATAATAATTAATTTCACAGAATTTTCATTATTTTTGTTCTGTTTTTCGTCTTTTCTTTACAATGTTCTTCTTCTGTCGAAAATAAATCGTGAAAAAAAATCCAATGCAGAAAAGAATGTCAATAATCGCGACTACATTATTGCCAAATTACTTTTTAAATTGATTGAAGTAACAACAGAATGTATATATATGTACAAGGATACATATATATATTTATATATAAGCATGTATATATGTATAGGTATGCATACAATTTGATGAATTATATAATATATATATATGTATACCAATATAACAAAATGTACAGAGCAATTAGCAGTTTTGGTGTAGAAATCGGTCATCTCAAATTACGCTTGTTTTTTTTTTTTTTTTTTTTTTCTAGTAAAAGCAAGTGAATGTTATTAGACTTTTGTATATACATATATAAATATACATATAAATATGTATATATATACATACATAAAACTTTTCAACTCAGTTCGATTGAAATTGATCGACATGTCATTAGATCGATCTTTAATTAATAGCTTTGCTGTTCTTTTTTTTTATTTCAAGTTTTATTTTTCTCGGATGTTATTTCTTCGTCGTTTATTCTAAATCATTGACTTGGCATGAATTGAACACAAATAATGTACACTCCGTTAAAATCGTATTTACAAACTTTCTCTCTCTCTCTCTATCTCTCTTTCTCTCCGTCTATATCTATTTGTCTATCTATCTCTCTGCCTTGTTTCTTTTTTATTTTATTCTTTCGTGTATTCCTTGTCGAAAGACAAATAAATTGGCAGAGCGATCCGAGCTCCAAAACAGCTGTGACTCACGTAAAAACAGAAGGCGATGACGTCACGTCGAGTCTTCGTGAGAAGTCAAATTAACTTTGCAAACGCAGCGAACAATCTTCTTAGGTGATTTTCGCGGCTCCGTTGTGATTTGCTTTGTGATTCATCAGACGTCCGTCTTCTTGGACCGTCTTTAAATATTCTTCTAATAACACCGCCAGCTTTCGCCTCTTGAAACGCAGAGATTCTTTCACAATGTCACGAATAAATGCAAGTCGAATATCTAAAGTGCCTTGAATTTGGTGCAGGTGCGAGAACAGCATCGCGTAATCTGAAACATAAATTTTTACTCTAATTATCTGTTTCTCATCTTAATTGTTAACTTAAAAGATAAACTATCTTGTTTCAAATTTTGTTCTTTTAAAAATAATGTATATATAATTTTTATTTCAAATGAATAAGAAGTTCAATTAGAACGATTTTTTTTCATTCAAATATAATCAAAGACAAACATTTTGAATAAAATAATTGAAAGGTGCATCATATTCCTATGAACTACGAAATTCCTTTTCATTTACGTAACGTCAAGATGTCAAATAGCACCACTGGTGTGCACTTCATTCGAGTATGACAATTATGATGGAACAATTCTTCGTAGTAGAACAAATTTTAATCAAACGTTTGAGAAAAAGATGAGAAAACAATTTCTTCTTTTGTCATTATTTCACTATACAATTATCTTATATAATTTTCTCATTTTACTCCAGAGTCGAAAAAATAACGCATTTCATTTGATTTTTTTTCATGTTTCTTTCTCTTTTACTATTTAATTCAATTGAAATTATTGTTGAATATTACTCATTGAATCATCTATCGATTATTTTATGCAGATTATATCATTCACGATCATTATTCGTAACAAAATTATTTATAATTATGTCAGTAATGAAATTGTAATTAAATGCTTTTCGTTGTCAATTTCACGACTGTCAATATGTATGCATTATTTACAATTATTAACATAAATCAACGTTATAGTTTATATTGCTTTATATTTAAATCGACATGTGAATGAATAAAACGTAATAGCTTAAAATAAATCAAAAATTTCTATCACTCTCTTTCTCTTCTTGGCCCTTATTGGGCTCAAAGCCAAATAATAAATACGTCGGAAAAATGTTTGTTTAAAACCGGCACAAAATGACTCGCTCTCGCAAATGCGTCAAGTATTCATTCGACAGTCCCTATGTAAAAGTTATAAATGTCGCTCTTCGTTTTCCATTTCAATCGTGCGATTGATAATGCGTGCGATCATAATGCATTGTTTTACGTTATTAATATTTCGAACATTTCTGTATCAATAATTTTATGCCACTCAAACAACTTACTCGACGCAACTCTCAAAATATTAATGAACGCCATTACAGAGATACAACATAAAAATCTCGATAATCAACTTGTAAAGTTGATTATACTTGTAATCAAACTTTCAAACGGACGCATGATGAACATTCATTCAACTTGTTTAACACTTTCTCCTAGTAATTTACTAGAAATTATTGATACAACTTTTTCTCTTTTTTGTTCTTAACTTGAAACTTAAGTGAAAAAAGTTTCTAGTGTTATTCTAAATACATTTGAGAATCTCTATTTATTCATAAAATCTGTTTTAATAAATTTGCAGACATACATAAATTTAAAAAGAATTATGTTTTATGTTGTTTAACAGTGTTTTTTTATAGTAGCATTATAATTATATATGATACTTCACATGCATAATTATTCTGAAAATATTTTCAGTGAAATATGGTAATTCTGCATCTTGTAATGACAAAGGATATTTTCATAATTTTCAATCAATCATTCAATTTATTATTGATGACGAATTAGGTCAAAGGTTAAAGTACCTTGCGTTTTGTATTATTATTTAAAACCTCGGTTTTGCAATTTTTCATCGTCAAAATAATAAAAGGAAGCAAAGACCAATAATATTTTTCATGATTTAATGTTTAAAATAAAACATTCCACTACATTTAAAGAAAACAACGGAAATTCCAAAATTAATTGAATTTGAAATTGAAACATTTTATGGGTAAATTGTTATTTTCAAAAATAATACGCGCGCAAAAATAATTTTTATTTATAACATTGCATTCTTTAAAATATCATGTTCATTAATTGATTAAAAATTAAAACTAAACTTTGTTACTCCTGATTTATACAATTATACAGGAAAAAAGAATTCAGTATCTTATGGATTTATTGTAAACAGAGAAAAAGTTTTGAGATGAAAGAAACTGCGAAAAGTTGATCCTTACTTTCGCAGTAATATTCTATAAATTCTTTAAAATAATTACAATACAAAATTCAATTACTTAATTATCTTCAATTATTTCGCTAATAAAATTGTGTTACTTTCAATGTTACTGTTACTGCTTGTGAACTTTCGTTTTACGATTCTATATAAACGTACATTTCATCAGCAGTAAAATTAACTGAAACCTTGTTAATAAATATAAGTAACGTTAACAGAACTTTAATTAAGTTCTGCAATTTTATTGAAAATGCACATGATTTTATTATTATTATTATTATAATTATTATTATTATGTCCATTATCTCATATTTTTTGTCCAAGTAATTCTCTAAAATGAAACAAAACGGCACGATTAGATGATTTAATTTTGAAATAAGAAACTGATAATATACTTTTTCAAACTGTCACGACGTATTGTTCACGAAGTTTAAACTATATTTGCAGAATCATTACACGAACAAAGGCGAACGAAAAAGTAAAAGCATCTTTTCATCAAACGAAGTCATTGTTGAGCATCGACGAGCGACGAAAATTTTCACGTTGCTCAAACTTTTTCGCACCTAAGGGAGTTTTGAACAGGCGTGCGCGTATTTTTCATCAGCTCAAAAAATACAAATCAAAAAGCTCGTCTTATTTCGTCGCAGTGCTAGAAACATTTGTTAAAAGTTATATCTATATATATTTAAAACAAAAAAAAAGTTTTAATTAAATTTTCTGAAAAAAAAAAAAAATTCAACCATCAAATAACAAAAGCATTAAAAAAAGAATGTCAAATAAAACAAGAAAACAATAACAAACTAACAGTCGTTCTCTCATGTTCTCAATAATTACAGCTGTAAAAAAATAGTGACTCAAAAATATTGATCATGTTTCACAGTGTTGTTTTTAATCAAAAAGTTTATTTCTTCGAACAGAAACCAAAAGCATTGCGATCAATCAAAGCTTCGCGAAAATCCCAATTAGCAAAAGATAATTTGCTATGAATGAAGTGTAAAAATAAGAGCAAAAGCGAGGACAGTAAAAGGTGGAGGGGGGGGGGAGATCAAATTAGCAAAGAAGAATGAATATGGAAAAATGAAAGAAACAGAAAGAAAAAAGGATTCTTAAAAGTCCAGGTAAGTAAAGTAGAACTAAAGACATGGGGCGGGGGAGAAGTATTGATGAAACGGGGGGCGGGGGGGGTGGCATG
>JABFPJ010003445.1:0-16115 GCA_022817425.1 Gryon sp. ZL-2020 | reverse complement strand
AGCTTCTACTACTTATAGGTTGGCTAAGTTGTGGTTGTGATGTGGCTAACCCTATGAGGCCCCCATCAGGGTAGCCTAATAAAAAAAAGTCAATTTTACGTCATGGCAACCAGATGTGAACCTTGTCAGGTTCTTATAAGGCAAACCACATTATGGTATACCTGATTATGGCCATAACGATGCCTAGCGTTACACACATTACATTACCTTATCAGAATATCGCATGTGGTCCTGAGCAGGATGTCACTTTTCGAAAAAACATGATACTTGCATCATGTGGGTCTAATGTGGCCCAGATCAGAAAAACTGAGAACGGGTTTTGTTAAGGCTATCCTTATCATGGCCATACGCTAGGTGTGGCATGCCTCATCAAATGTTTACCAGGAATATTGATTAATTTAAAAAATAATCATTATTTGCAAAATAAATTATATGAAAATATAATATTTTTGATCTTGAATAAAATCATAAACGTGTCTACAGTTTATTAAAAAAACTTATACATTTATATATAATATAAATATATAAGCTTTATCAATATACTGCTTTATATCTTTATTTATTTAAATAAAGAGATAAAGCAGTAATAATATATTCTATTCCTCGATATTCATAAATAAATAATAAACTCTTAACATTTAAACGGTATTAAAATACAAAACAAATAATAACATTAATCATTTTAAATAATTTAAGCATTATAATAATGGTTGACATACTTTTCAATGTATATATTGGTTACATACAATGGTTACATTCTTTTTGAATAAACTATCAATGTCAGTGTCAAATAATATGATATAAATTTTAATTTCTACGTAGATAAAGTATTAAGCAAATGTTCGGTAAATTAAAACGCGTCGTTATTATCAACATTAATGTCAACTAATTGGACAGTGCAATTATTAACGTTCAATTTGTGAGACATAACGGAGTACTGAATTCCTTTTAAATTGAATAGAAAATGTACCGATTATATATTTGTAATTTATATCTTTTTGTAGAGAAACGTATAATATTAGTAAAAAAAGTAATCAAATAGATATTTATATAACATCTTTATTTGAAATCCTTCAAATATTTTTTTTATCTCATTAATTTAAACTGATTCATTATCATGGATCTTCAATCATAAACTGGAAAAAATCAGCAATATTATATCGCAAAATTAAACATATAGGATTAACCTAAAATTGAACATACCCGCGTGGAAAAATTAGTCTAGATATAGTCTGGCAAAGTGTATCCAGATTGCATCCATACTATATCCAGACTGCTTTTTCTCCTAGGGTATATAAACATTTCTACGATTAAATATAATTTAATTATAGAAATAATTTAATTTACACGTTTCCTTTTTCATTTATTTTAATGGATTTTAATTAAAGAAAAAATGTTCGTCCTACTTTATCAAACTAATATTCTTTCAATGAGAAACGTATAATAGAACAGAATTAATAATCTCGTTGAAATCAATGAAATAGTTTAGTTCCTAAAAAAACTGTAAAAAACTTCAAACATTTTCGTACTTGTGATAAAGTTAACGGATAGTGAAAAAACAATAATCATCGAGCGTCCAAACAAGCAACCAACAGTATTCAAAGAAAGCTGCTTAGGGCGCAGATTAAAACTCCGCTTAGTGGTACTAAGTGGGTTCTTTAATATACTTGGTTCACCTCGGCTTTATTTTGCAAAACTTGCGAACATTTTTCACACGACATTCTCGTAATTCCAGCGTGTTACATCACTAATCAAAATACGCTCTTAACATATTTAGTAAACTGTGGGATTATTTTCAAAGAGTGTAATACCGTTGCGCATTACTTTGCACTAAGAACGATTTGTGTGCATGTATTTTCGCCACTTTGTCAAACAAACTGAACGTAGAATTGGTATAAGTGAGTCGACAAGAAGGCTATTTATTTCCAGTCAACGATTAAAAAATGATGAGAACTCAAGTAGATCTAAATTTACTCTGCTTTTTTTAACTAACTTTCTCAAAGAAATATATAACGCTTAACCATTAATTTACTTCAAGTAATAATTAATTCATTTCAGTTTTTAATATAAAATTACATATGATATTAAGAAATTGTGTATCATAAACAATATTTACATAAATAAATTTTATAATTTTCTTGAATTAGTTTTTAATTAATTTTTTAATCTTTAAACAATTAAGTAAATTTATTTTTATACTCTTCTTTTAAAATGTCACATTAATATTTCTACGTAGAGTTATCAAAGATTATGTAATTCAATGTAAAGTTTTATCTAATATAAAGATCTTCCGTAACGAATGAGACAATATTTTTGAAATCAAAGCAGACATTGGAAATTGAAATATACAGATAACAAATAATTAAAGATTCCGTTGGTAATTGACAATATGGGCTTTGATTGTTAAATTATTAAGCTTCCTGAAGCTTATTAAATTAAATGTCATTTAAAAGTTAGCAGAGTAAAGAATGTTTTTCTGAATTCTGAAGCTTACGACGTGGATTCTTATGAGATCAGTAAAATAGGTATAGTTTAAATATATATTTAAAGATGAATTATGTATTCAAATAAAAATAAACGTTCACCATTTGAATAATGAAACTGATATTTATATAAATAAAAAGACAATTTAATAAAAATTATAATATCATGTGTAAACACGGGAGTAACTTGACATCGTCTTTTAAATAAAATTGATACAAATTATGATCTAGAATGGCAATTTTCATTAAATTATTATTAATTGCCGTGAATGAAATTAAATAGAATGTCTAATAATCATATAAAAAATACAAAAAAGTAATTCCATTAATAGCTTTATAAAAAGTGATACCATTATTAAAATGAAATTGAAGTAATATATGCATTAATTCTCACATGCAGAAGATTTGTCTTTTGAAGTGGTGCTACCCAATGAATAGTCAAAAACTGTCACGTCCAAAGCAGAAGCCATTTTTCATTCCAAATTATAATTCTCGTCAATGATACTTAGAGTAGTTGAAATTCATGTTATTCATCATACTTTCATTATATTATACGCTAAACTTTTTTGTGCGAAAATATAAGAATAATTATTACTCAAACTTGAAAAAGACTAATTTTTAAACTTTTATATTATGAACAAAAGCAAAATTATATGTTGATTATCAAAATTACATAACGTTACGTTTTTTGACACAAGTATGTAAATTTTACATTTTAACGAACATCTAGTTAAATATTATTACTAAACATTAACCTCAAACTGTAGTAATTTATACTCGCAATATTGTTTATGAATATGTAAATTGATTTATCCAAAAGTACCATAAAAGACCATAAGAAAAACAAATAAATATTAAGATAAAATCCCCAAAACAAACCAAGCACAGTGTGTTTCATAAAACAAATGTTTAATATGAATTTATTACGACTTGACTGAAATTACTTTTCTGTCAGATAACAAAAAAATTCCCTTCTAAGTCTCAGCACAATAAAGGAGAAAAGTACACCCTTGAAAATTAGGGCAACCACCCCTCTTAGTAGAAATGATAGTCAAATGACATTAAGCCACGTGCAAAGGATTTTAAATTTCAACTATGTTCATAGAAGATTAGCACTTATGACAATCGATTATTAGGGAATGACGTGCAGATGTCCGATGACCAAAAAAGATGGAAGGTAACAATATGAAATAGCGTCGGTAGCTAGGGAACTGCTGCACTACGGTGTTGGCTACCTGCCACGGACACACCCTCTCTCTGCGCTGATCTCGTTGTCCTTCTTTCTCTCTCTCTCTCTTTTGCTATCGCTATCTCACTCACTCACTGTCTGTCTCACTTTATCTCTTCGCTCGTTCTACTGTGTCAGTTCAACTATTTTACATGAATATAAATAAAAATAAATATTACATATTTTTTTCGAAATACGTTTTATATAACGAAAATTAAAGTCAAAATGTTGTATATATTAAAAGATGAGACTTGTCGATAGGAGAATTGTATAATATCCTGTCAGATTTCGAGTATATTCTTGTTCATTTCAAGAAGTGAAAAAACAAGGAAAACTGTGTTGAAATGAAAATGAAAATTATCATATAAACGAAACAATATATAAATGTGTAGCAATGTGTAAATAGTATCGAGTCGTCAATGTAACAAGTGTCAATAATTCATATCGATGCTAATAATAGCACAGAAGATTAAGTGTATCGAACACATGCAATGAACGGCACAATTCATTCAGCAGAGGATGTTGAGCATAAAACCAAACACAAAAGAACGACAGATAAGTGTGGACAGGTCCTATTCTGATTTTGAATTCGACTGTTTCGTTAAAATTCAACGACCGTTCCATCAAATGTCGAACAAGTTTTTTTCTTTTAATATGTCACTGTATGAATTTTTTTCCTATCACTAATATTCTTTTTATGCTTCTTTTACACGTTTTGTAAAATCTGTCATAAATATGTCAGATATTATAAAAATATTTGCAGAGAAAATACTTGTACTTCCTAGTTTATGTAAGCTTATATGTAAAGAATACACCAAATATATATATGACATAGTTTTTATATATGACATCTGCAAAATATATGTGTCCCAATTTGTATGAATATATTACCATTCCATTGTACGTATAATAATTTAAAACAAAAAATATTTATTTTATTACTTCTTTTAAAATAAAAAAATTCTTTAACCAAAGAAACTATTTAAATTGTATTTTACATGCAATTTTATTTGAATTTTTCGTCAAACGAAACAATAGTTCTGTGAAATTTTTGTTAGTCGTAAAAACAAAAGTGACACGAATATTTTCAGAAAGTGGCTATTCAACACTGGTATGTAGCTTTTCTTGAAAATACTGCTTGTTTCAAAGAGTTGGCAAGCGATATTTTTTCTCACTCTACCAAAATTGGTTCTCGAAGTTCTTCCAGTTAAGAAAGACAATGACTACTTAAGTGACTTTTGAACTATAATCTTACTACTTAGACAAAAATACATTTTTTAAAAAATACTACTTGGAAAAGTTTTTAATTGTAGCTATAAACATTTTCTTTTTGTTTCAAGTACATTAATAATACATATGAAATGAATCCATTTAAAACACACGATATTTTAATAAAAATAAATAAACCATGTACTAGACGTAGTATGTTCGAAAAATATATGATTAATTTAGAAGTTTGATATAGTTTTGTTCTAATATTAACGGTTTTTATAACATAAAAGCATTTTCATGAGACTATCAAAGTTATAGATTATCATGAAACTTTGCATTCTATACAATTAGATTTACATTATTAATTTTTATTCCATGCGAGAATAATAATCAGAGACTCTCATCAAGTCAATTATCATAACGTATATTTGATATTCAATGTTAGAATTTTATATAAAAGTTATTTTCTAACTTATTAAATGTACAGCAAAATTTACTAATTGTACGTGTAATGTTGCATATGTTGCAAATGTGTAATACATCTCTGCTGTTAATGTAATATGCAGTGATGAAATTTGATGATACTTCTCTATAATAATGTACACTTTAGACTATAATAGACATTTAGTTCTTGTGAATTCGATGGTAAAACTAGTCAAGCTGGAAACTATTTTATCGTATATTTCGGCGAAATTTCGTAATAAATATCAACTTTTGCCATTTTGTATTTTCATAGATGCAAAAGTATAAGAGATAAAGTTATTCGATTCATCTAAACTTGCAGTATATTGCATCTTGGTACTGCAAGCAGAGTATAATTACATATTTTTTCTGGTTACTAATTACAGAACATGATACGAAAATACACACATTGTTCTTATAATTTAATGTTAAACTTTTATTCCAAAAGCATTAATACAGATGTAAATGAGATGGAAAAATATATTGTTGGCACATATGTGTCCCTCTTTACAGATGACTTAATATAATTTTATAAATCTAGTTCAACTTTCAGGGTTTTTCTTCGTAAATGAAATTCTAATAAGCTGTACTTTACATCGGAAATTGCTGTTCAGAGAACAAGTATTCATGATGTGTCTGTAAAAAGAAGCAAACTTCTGTAAATGATTTGAAATTGAAAGTATTCTCAAAGTCAGAATAACAAATTTGTGTATATTTGAGGTCTACTTGAAGCAGGAAAACACTGAAAAACTGTTTGTTTGGAAAATTAATAGCTTCCAATGAAGCCAGAAACTGATTTAATACTGTTTATTCAAAGTATCATGCTAAAAAAGTAGCATCGGTAAATTCAAATTGAAAGTTTCGGAGTAACAAATCCTATGAATGCATAATTAATCGTGGTCTAAATCTAACTCAGAAGTTATATGTCATTGGAAATTGAATTTCGACTTCAAGAAAATAGAATAATCCCGTTTAAGACGGCTGATGTTCCATTCAAAATTTCAGGTACATTTCCAATCATAGGCAAAATTTGCACATAATTAAATTATTAAATTTAGAACGAACATTGAAATTTGTTTTTCACTTTGACAATCTATACTTAGCAATTTGACAATGAAAAGAAGATATTTTTTTTAAATCAGGTCTTATTTCTTCAAGACAGGTTCATTTCCAAGCAATACCTGTTTCGGCGAAATTGTATTTTTAAGCACATTTGTTTTGCAAAATGTGTTTCAATTAAGATCAACGAGTTTCACATTGGTATAAATTTATAGCTACTGAAAATAAATATAGTAAAATATTGACACGTTCTAAAAATACGTTCAAGGGAACCATAAATATAGCTCACTATTTTATCATATTGTTAGTATCACGCAATTTATATACTAAAGAATCATCGGAAGAGAATCTTCTTCAAAAACAATGTTTGAAGATTTTTTTTATTTGAGTATAATTAATAATATTTGAATAAATCAATTTTTGGTTTAAACTGATCAAAAAGTGAATATAAAATAAAGTTTATATGATATAAATTTATGGGATGAATGTTCAAAGTGTAATTTTTGCAAATAAATTAAAACGTTGAAAATATAAGAGAACGAAGTAATTATCGCTTTAAATCAAAAAAGTGTGTATAATTTTAAACTTTGAATCCGATTTCGAAAGTTTTCTTTGAAATAGCAGTTTGAAAGCGATTCCGGTCGTATGCAAATACATAAAATGTGTTCATCCATTACCAGAGTTTGAGGAAGAAAATGAGGCACGTCGTTTTTGTGCGTGTTCCGGCAATTAAGCGATCGTTTAGCAACTTCATTACGTTAGTACAAAAGTGATTGATTTCAGCTTTAAATTCCCAAATTTAAGGTATTCTTTTGAAATCCCTTTCTTGCATAAAAAGTGGGACAGGGTGTAACAGTGATTGAGACCCCTTCGTTCCTGACTAACACTTGAAAGTACGAATAATTAATCTAAATGCCAATTGTGACTGTGAATAATCACTCCTTGTTCTGTTTCTAAAAAAAATACTGCTGATTCTCAATAGGTCAACGACAACGCGTACTACAAGAATCTCCTGCGGCAAAACAGGTGCACGCCCTTGGCGCAGTAATACTGTGGCGTGCAATGGAAAAAAGGATTATGTAAAATCGTACTTCAGAATGATTAATAGGAATTTATACAGGATATAAAATTACAACTCTATGTGCTCTTCAATAGAAGTCACGCGATGCACAAATATGGTTAAACCTAACCTCGTCGACTATTGAATATTTATGAGTTTATGGTGATGAAATGTCCGATGGCATTGAGACGATGCTGACGTGGGAAAAAGTAATTTTTCGGAATGGACCAAAATGATGTTGTCCGATGCAAAAAGAGGTAAGCAGGTAAAAACGAGTGTAGTACCTCGTGTGATCCTCCGCACCATTTCGGTGGGGGCGTAGATCCTGCCTCGGTCTGAGGACAGGGGTCAGCCCCCATTTCTCGATGAACTCGATGCGGGAAATCTTGGCGCTTCGCGGCGGTTACGAGAGGGGGCTGCTCCCCCTCTCGAGCCCCATTGCCCCCGTAACCCCCGGACCACCTCCTGCTGCCCCGTGGCCTCGCCGCCGCCTCCCGCTTCGCCACCGCTGTACGTAGGTTGCTATTGCTGGTGTTGCCGCCGCCGTCGCCGCCCCTTCGGCCGACGAAAAGCAACACACTAAAATGGCTGCCTGGGAGATTTTTGATTGAACGCTTGACACGAGACCGCGAAACCCGGGCCCCGGGGCGATCATCGGCGATGTCCCGCGGCGCCCAGCGTGGGGCCCGGGGACAGCCTGCACCTCGTCATAACCACTTTGCACTGTTCAATAGCCGCGCGCGCCAGCTCGTCACTCTGACTTCCCTTACCACTTTGACTTAACACTGCAAGCTCGGATTCATATCGCGAGCAAGTATGCGAGCATCGCGGAATCGTTATTAGCGCCACTCGAGGGAGAGAGAGATGCGTCGCCGGCGCCGCCTATGCCCGCTGCGCACCGGGCTTACTCCACATCCGTTGCAACTCTCGCGTCTCGTCCGTCCGTCCGCGCTCACTTGCTTCCCCCTTTTAGCTCGGTGTCGTGTGAATTGAACGCTGCTGCTGACTCGTTAAGCGTTTCGGAGCTCTGTCGCTCTCTCGCAAGCTCGAGCCGCGAGCCACTGAACCGACACCAAAGACGAGCTTTACGGAGCTCGCGAGGCTGCGCCGCCGGCCGACGTCCTTCGCTTAGGCGCTTTTGCCTCCTGTGTCGCTTGCCTGTTCACAAGCTCGTGTGAAAGCGCGTTCCCGTGATCGCGAGCTGCGCGCGTCCTCCCCTCTTAATCTTCAGGACAACGCGCGAGCGCGCGCGTTCTCCGTGTCTCTTCTCACCGTCTCTGTCTTTCCCATCCACCCAATATTCCTCTCCACCCCGCATGGACCCCGCGCGCTCTGCGACCTCTGCCGATGGTTGCCGCGTCCGTCCCCCGCCTGCTCCCCCCCCCCCTTCACCCACCATTCTCTTCTACCTTTCGAAAATCCTCGCTCTCTTCTTCACCCTCTCACGCCCGTGCGCGTGCTCCTTCGTTATGCGCGCTTCTTTCTCATTTCCTAAGTTTTTGCACCCACTTTCTCTGCTTTTTGTGACTTGCTATAGAACACCTGCATTATTTTCTTACGCGAGGCTTACTTTTTGATGGGCTTCAATGTTAGCACAAACAAATATCGCATCATCTATTTCTGTATTTTTGTCAGCTTCATTATTATTGTTGTTGTGATGAGAATTAGATAATGCGCTTTTGAATAAACATTATGTTTTTGACTTTGAATTATGTTAGAAAATTCGACGCTTTTTTTACAAATTTATCAATCTTTAAATGAATATAAATGTTCAGCAAGGAGAGAACATTAAATAAATCGCAAAATTATGCAGGAAAAAATGAAAACGCTCTTAATGCTTAAGTTTCACGATGATGGGGAGTATCATTTATTCTCAAATTTATTTATGATCAGAGATTTTGTTTTTAAAATTCATATGTGAAGGATTCTATTCTGTTCAAAATTTTATTATTGACAAATCAATAATCATGCACTAAATTGTACCTAAGTAAATGTACATTTTAATTATAGAATAACACATATTTTGAAAAAGTGTTGTTATTTTTCAAAATTGTAGTATTTATGATCAATAAATTGTCTAATAAATATTCATAAACTTTTAGTATTTACAGAAAATTTGTCAAAAAAATATATAATTTGTAATGTAACATTTTGTAACAACAATCATTTCGATAATTAATCATAATTCGTTTTTTGACTGAAAGCTTCACTATGATATTGAACTTTATATAACCAGTCACGTGCTCTTCGTGTCGACTTGTATTTGATAGCAGATAATTTCATTTCAATAAAATAGAAAAGTTTCCTTTCCTTTGAAACAGCATATTTCTTGTCGTTGCAAATGTTGTACGTACTCTGACAGAGCTACGATATAATCCTCCCTTGCTTATGTTTTTTTTTCCTTTTGACAAACCGTGCTGTTTCTTTGAAAAAAGCGCATAGGAACAGACGAAAACATTTTCATGATCATGCGTACCAAGAGAAATACCACGATGTTGTTCATATTTTTTTTGTTGATTTTATTACACATTTTAAACTGTTGTTAATAAACTTGCTGTTCTGATTTAAATTACAATTAGTTAATATTTTTGACACTTTTTATATTTATTTTAATTAAATATTTATATTAATTTTATAATGTTTCTTAAAAGCAATATATACTTTTCTCCTATTACTAATGGTACGATGATTTCATTAAAAGCTAATTTCTTTTTATTATTTACTGTGATTTTTTTCATATTTTTATTTTTTAAAGTCATAGTGCTGAGAAAATTAGGTAAAAATCATAGATTCTTTTCTCTCAACAAAATTAAAGTATGCTCTTAAATATGATTTGTTAATTATAATGACATAGCGAATGCTTTGCTGAAATTTCACAAAATATAATGAAATAATTATTTTTACTAATTAATTATAAAGTAAACATTAACGTGAATAATACACAAAACACTGTGCTAAATTTATTTAAAATAAAGAATAACGTAATGTACTTTAAAATATAATATGCATGAAACTTGACTAAGAATAATACTGGGTTTTATAAATATATTTTACCGCCCTGAAAAAATGTAGATAGGTGTCATTAAAGCGTCAGTGCTACTGACGTAACGTTCTTTTCAACTGCTACTTAAAACTGGGTTCAGGAAGCTCGGACTCTGTGACATTTAATTTTTACATCTAACATTACATGATTCAAAAAAAATCATACTTTTCAGATTTTTATCATTTTAAGATTGCCTTTTATAACAAAACTTATCAAAAAATCGATTTACTTGGAAACATTTTATTGGGACAATTTATGATGGACAAAAGTTTCTGTTAACCTTCTGTCATAAAGTCAATATTGCGACAAATGAAAAAAAAACTTTTCTTCTTTTTTATAAAATGGAAAAAAACATTTACAAAATAATTTTATAATGAGAAATAATCACACTATTCATTGAATTGGTAAAAACAGTACATGTTTGCCTTCGAGATACAGTTTTCATGAGAGATTACAAAGTACAATGAATTGTGCAGAAAAATTTCTGCGAATCATATTCACAATAGTACAATAGTTACAAATGCCTTTGGTGATTGTGCATAACCACACAAGTGCATTCATTCAATGTTTTTATCATTTTATATTATCAAGCCATCACTTTGCACTTATAAAACACGGTCATGCATGCCACTTTATCACATTACAAGAGAATGTGGCGTATGTGAACAATCTAATTATTTAACGTTGAAATTTCATTAATTTTCAGTTCAAATAAAATGTATGATTTTAAAGTAATATTTTTGTAGAAAGAAATATAATAATGTATACATTTCAATTTCGCTGAATAAAATAACACAAAATTTCAATTTAAAAGTATTAACACATTCAATAAATGTGAATCCAATTTATTTTTCTTGTTATACATATATAATTTAATATGCTTTTAAACGAACTAAGTTAAACCAATTATTATTAAAATCATATTAATCCTTTTGCCTCTAAATTTTCACTTGCGTGAATAATCAGATTTTAATAAGTGTTATTGAAAAAGATCTTCAACAAATAATGAGAAATCGACAATAAAAGAAAAAATTGTGTATATAATTTTTAAGATTATATTATACAAACATTATTTTTTATTTCAATGTTTAAATTATTTTTATAGATTTTATGATAATCAGTACAATAATCAGTAATAAAAATTTACAAAATATAAATTTAGTGTTAACAATATAGAATCTGCAAAGATTAGTAATAACTTACATTTGTTTGTAAAAATACTATTCCAATGCTTTTTTCAGTTAATAAATTATTTTGAATTAATTAAACAAGTTCATTTTAAATAACCTGATAAATTTGGATTTACTTCTGCATTTCAGTAGTGTAAGTCAATATATGATGTGACTTAATATTTTATTCACCTACTATTTCGAATATCATATTACTTTTATTTTGAATAATAAAATGAATGATTCTAAAACCGTGAGTATATTAGATCAATAACTAATTATTTGTTATCTAATGATAAATAATAGTTTCATTGATTAAATTGCAATTAAAAAATAAATAGACGTATTGATACGGGTCAGTAAAGTTAATCTACTTGATGAAAATCTTTAAATATTTACTAAAAGCTATTAACGACGATTCACAAATAAATATATTTGCCTACACAAAGGGACACATGTAAACGTAATGTTTTGAATTTGATATTAAAAGACACGTTTGATTCCAAAATGATAGCACAGTTCAGGAAAGTCCCAATGGCTCTGGGATATTGGCACGATTCAAGGCGTTATCTCGTTCATCCAAGTAAATAGGTCGATACTACAATTTCAGGTGTTCACGAAAGTCGATAGAAGATGGGAGTCTAACTCTGCACGGACCGCAAGTGAGAACAAGAGTATATCCCTTGAGACTATGAGATATCCTCTTTTGTCATGAAACCCCTAGTTTTTATATTCTAAGAATGTCAGAAACAGCTAAAGGAGCAGTGAAATATATAGATAGTAAAATATGGATTTACCAATACTGATTTTAGTTAATAAATTAGTAATACCAATTAAATGTCTGAAATAATTCCACAATAATTAGTTGGAATGTTCCCTTTCTTTTTTAAACAAATTTAGGTAATGACAAAGCAAATAGAAAACCGTTTTCTCGACTAACAAAAACCTATTTCGAAGGATAAAATTCTATCCACGAAGCAAATACAAGATTTAGTCGTTTTAATCTGTTTCTATCTGTTTAAATTTACTAACACGTTCAGCATTTGTACATATTTGTGCATTCAAATCAGCACATGTAAGTTATTGTGAGAGAAATAATTGTTGTTCTTCGTAATTCGAAGCTGAAAAATAATTGAAACTTAAATATGAAATGAATGGATATTCATTCATATATAAAACTGACATACATATGAAATAATTATATTGAAATACAATAATTATTTTTAAAAAATTGCAATTACCATTAAATAAAAGAGTTTTTCCATTTTAACGGTATTAACAGATAGTTTTACTTGATTTTATAAAGCAAAGCGTTAATCATACCGACAGCTAATAAGTCAAACGAGTGAATTGCTTTTTGAAAAAATAAATTTAGATTAATCATTCTAGGTTAATCTCGTTTTTTATATATATAAACATTTTCAATATCTCGATTTTACTTTACCAAATATTTGAAAAGCGCGATTCAGTTGATAGAACATTCTTATATTTCAGATACGGTTAATTACGATGTTGTATACAAATAGCTGAGATTCTATTCGGCTGCATTAATTCAAAATTTCGTTTGTGCCAAGTTATGTAACGTATTAATTATAAAGCCTTTAATGTAAAATTAATTAACCTCATTCATTCAAAAGAAGGTATATTTTATATAATGATTTTCAGTTATATTCGATACATGGTTTTCAAATGAATTCACAAATAATAGTCAACAAACATATATACATATGTCATTTCTTAACATTGTTATTACGCATAATTGTGTGAAATTGTAAAGAACCATAACTTTGATTTAAAATTCGACAATAACCACATGGTAATTGGATTTGATGTAAAAATAGAATAATAGGCCGCGATGAGATGTTTTGAATATTATTAACATGATACGAGAAAATATCGATTGAAACTGGAGCAAGTTGAAAATGAATGTTTAAAGAATTGATAAATTGTTATAGGTAAACATTTGTATGACGTTATTTTAGCACTGCATTCGAAATTATCACGTTGGATATTTAATGAAATAAAGAGAACAAAATGTATTCTTCGGCAGAAAGCTAGACAAAATCATACATGCTAAATGCTACGTTCATTTTAGTAAACTAAAACGGGATTCTGCATTAAAATATATATCTCACATCATTAATGATTTTTTGTCATCTTTTTCAGCTTTTTTGTCCAGGTGCATTGAGATGAAGCAAATATTTATTTGATATGTTTATTTATAAAGTTTTCAATTGAATATCTCAAGCTACTAAAAAAAAAAGATATTCATTTCATTCTAATAAAAAATAATGGGTTTTAATTTATATTAATGCGGTCACTTTCCTTATTTTATTTCGTTTCAATTAAAACCCTATTTTAGCGAGTCGTGCTATTAAGATAATTCTCTGCAGACACCTGCACAATTCGGAAATAAATGTCGCTTCTTTTTTCCCGTATATTCTTCTCTTTACTCTCTGAAACTGTGGAAAAGTAGTTCGCATCTGGAGAATCATTGTGCTCAGAGATAGATTCAGTTTTCTTAAAACTATAGTAATTTAAGTTCCAACTGTTTCGTCAATACGTTTACCTTTAGATTATGTTTTTAATTTTTACTTCAAAATTCTTTCAATGAAATATGAAGAATAAATTAACTTTCAATAATATACTGAAAACATAACTTTTTAATAAATAATAATACTTTATTTATTGTTTTTCAACTTAAAATCAATCTATTAAGATAATAATGATAATTTTATGATAAACTTTAGCTGGTGAATTACATTTTATGCAGAAAACAGTTAATTTGAAAGTATTTTATATTAAATAATAAATATACGTTTACCGTCAGTGTAATATTTTTGACTGTTAAACAGATGGACAAATATTAATAAGTTAAAATAAAATGGAATAAATTAACATTCAAATGAATCTCTCGTTAACTTTGACGAAGTCTCGATAAAATTATCAAGACCCACGTGCCTGTTTCGTAATTACATTCAACCATCTGATCCAATTCCACGAGTTTCTCCTTCAACTTTGCATTTGGCTGTGAGTTTACAAACTTGTAAATTGATATGCAGAAAATTAACTCTCACTTTTCGTTGAACTGACGGTGCCAAAAAAATGGTTATAACACAATTGTTGGAAATAAATATAATCGGTATATTGAACTATTAACAACTTTCACTAGCGACAAATGGCGATCATCACAATTGTTAAATGATATACTGCAATGGCTTTGAAACTATTTATTCAATAGTAAATAATTTTTCGGACATAGAACTTCATAAATAGAACATATTGTGTCTTTTAACAACATTAACTGTATTTAATCTTTATATATAAAAAGAAACTATATTTTTCTTATTAACTTTATCGTATATTGAAATAATCTGTCATTTCTTATTAAAAACATAATTTTAAATAAATATTTAATTAATTCCAATTACTTTTTTACTTCAGATAAAATACTTTTACAAATCGAATAACATTTTTTGTTTGTTCACTAAAGAATTAACTCAAATACTTTTCCATCGTCGTTTGAAAAAGGGAAAGATTTAGTTTGACTTTCTTCTTTTGGAACAAAAATAAATCTGTGTAATCTTGACCCTAGGAGATTTACACAATGTCACAAAAATCAAATTCGTAGGTATCTCGTTGAAGCGTGAAATCGAATCGTCGTAAACGGTGTACGCGCAACAATGCCCACGTATGATACCATTTAAGCCGAGTTGAGATACTTCTCATTGTAACTGCGATAACGAAATCAGTTCCGTCCGCGCAATATATTATGCACAATGACAATGCGCGAATAAGTATTAGAATATATTGTGACGATTAGTGTTTTTAGTTATGTATCAAAGTGTGATGCAGATTTTTTAATGACATCTTATTTAATAATATAACTATGATCCATCCAATTAATTTTCATAACCAAAATAAAAATCATTAAATTTGTAATAATTATTTTAAAATTGGTAGATTATATTTAGTTGCTTGTTTGTCTATATTTTTAGTGCTTCAAATTAAGCCCATATGCAATAGATAAACAAATTAAAATGTTTTTATTTTCAAAATATGTGCATTACTTTTAACGATAATTGATTAACGGTTTAGATAGATAGATAGTTTTTCTATTAATTCAGTTTTTTATATCATAATTTTGTACAACACTAATAAACTTTATAATATTTCCCGTATATCTTTTAATTATACGTTTTGTTATAGTAGCTTTAAAAATAAAGGAAATTATAATAGATTTAACAGCAATTAAATTTATTAAATACAGCACACGCTAAATAAAAGTTTAATAAAAATTACTATATCATATATGAATCTGAGGACAACTCGATATCAATGTAAGAAAATATTATAAAATAAAATGAAAAATATAATATGGTATAGTAAAAATTATTAT
>JABFPJ010003444.1:0-16117 GCA_022817425.1 Gryon sp. ZL-2020 | reverse complement strand
AAAAAAAAAAAAAAAAAAAAAAAAAAAAAAAAAAAAAAAAAAAAAAATTGTATTATGCAATCTGCGATTGCCGCAGATATTAACATAACAATTTAGTAACTGCGTTACTAAAGTAATCCAGTTGAGTGCATTTTTACATTTAAAATGTCTTCTTTTTACATCACTTTTTTGTAGTGTATTTTTCAAAGCATTTTCAAACATACGTTATTGTAAAAAAGAGTTTGTAATTTTGTTTTCTGTATTTAAAATGTTTTCAACAATGTTTCTTTTTTAACAGTTTTCCGAAAATGTCATATATTTTTGATTGCAGCTATAAACGAAAACATGTAAAAATTAACAAAAAGCATCAAATGAAGCGAAATTTGTTTGTATAAAATTAAATTTACTTTACATCGAAAAACATAAGTGCTTTTACAAGTGACTTGAAATTACATTTCCAGGATTTTCGTTCGTTTATATTATATTAATTCATTTAAATTATATTCAATTATTTTATTATCAAATTTAATTTAACATGTAAAAATTTTGTGTACTACTTTTATATTTTAAATGTTCGATAAAAAACACGTTTGTTTTTCGTCACTTTACATTTGTGTATAAAAGCTTTAATACAATTATTATTTTAAATTAAAACGTGATTTTTATTTACCTATACAAAACAAGTTTCGCAAAATATTAAAATATTTTTTTTTCGCAAAATATTATAAGTAAATTTTGAGTGAATTAAAATAATTAGTTTTTGGGTTTTCATTAACAAAATTATAACTTGCAATATTCAACGTTTAAAGATTCTGAAAATGTCTCATGAAGTGTAATCATTGTATTTTTTCAAGAGCCATTAAATTTTTTTTTCTTCAGCTTTTGTGCTTGGAAGTATGTCACATACAATAAGGTGCAGTCGTATACTGCAAGCTTACAAGTTTACATATCTATAGTGCTTTTGATTCTTTGACTATCTATCTGTAAAGTTAAAGGAACGTGTGCTTCGGAGTATATTATTGTCGGAAGCAGTTAATATTTTACGACAATTTTTCCTCTTTTTGGCCTTAAATGTTCTGAAACGGCATTACACAAAAAAGTACTATAAAGTATAAGGCAAACATTTTGTTTTTCGAGTAATAGATAAATAATTACGACTTTTATCGAAACAATGGAGCTTTTGCATTAGAGCTACAAATAGAAATTGATATTATGAAATTGACTTTTGCAATCTTAAATAGTAAACAAAATCATCATTTCGCCAAGTGTGAAGAAATAGTTAGTTTTCATCATCGATTGTTAAGACAATGTTAACGTTATAAAAATAGATGAGCTTTTTAAGGACTTTAAAAAGAAACTGGCCGTATGAGTGGGACTTTATGGGCATTTTGAATATGCGAAATATTTTGTCAATAATTAATGAACTATTCACAACAAAATTAAAGGAAAATTCAGTTTAAAAAGTTATTTAACAGAAAATTAGAACTAAAGCGTTATATTGGTTACTTAAATATACTTCGACAAAGTTTTAATTAATTCGAACAATAGAGATTCATTAAGCTAATGAGTAACGAAGGCAGATGACTCAGGTTTTGTGTCAAAATAACATTTTGTAGGTAAAAATCAATATTTCTTAAATATATATAACATTAATGCACAAGTTTATAATCTCGTGTGAATAATAAGCCGAGTGATACTATTGGCACATTGCCTGAGGATGAAACAAGAGTTCTGATGCAGATATATGATAAAGCACACTTGTGATCAATCGTTACAACATTGTAAAAAAAGAGGATATTAATAAATAACGTTTGCCTTCAGATACCTGTCACAAATTAATGACTATAACATTTCAAATTCATAATATATTGATACATCTTTCAATATTTATACCATGCAAATAATAGTGTTCATCACTCAAAATAAATTTTTAAATATTTTTTTAATTATTTAATTGTATTATAATGTTTTGTAGTAAAAATGTGTTTCTCAATGTACGATGATTGATTTTATTTGTATTCAAAATGTCTATTAAATTTAATTACACGTTTTCAAGAATTCATTGAACCTTATGAAAATGATTCATTTTTTCTGAATAATTAATTAATTACTGATGAATTAACAATCTAAATAATGCAAAAGCAAAAGTTTTGTCATTAAAAAAATTAAATTAAAAAATGTCATTAATTTCTGTAACATTATCACAGTAAGAAATGTCGACAAGCAATATAGATAGATGTTGTGAATATACTGCAAAATTTGAAATGTACATTAACGTATTATTAACATATACTTCAATGGCGCCTTTTTTAATTCATGTTTATTATTTTGTTTTCATTTCGCCACGAAAGCAAAATTATTCTTTTGCATCTGCAGAAGTACAGTAAAATGTCATTGTTTTTCTTCAGAACCATACTCTTCTTCTTTTTTTCTTTTCTTTTTTTTGCCACTGCGCGTCTATACCCTTTTATGTATTCAAAAATATTTTATGACCAGATACAAGGCAAACATTGTTCAAACGAATAGGATACAAAACTAACACAACATAAAAGAAAACCGTAAAAACAAACATTCGATACGATCATACGTTTAAAAACGAACACAATATAAAAGAAACATTTTGCAAAATAAATAAAATGTAAACGAATGTAATCTGAAACAAAAACTATAAAAGTTTGACGTTTTTGAAATTAAAAAAAACATCTACTTTTTTTGTTACTTGTATTCAGTTTATATTGAATTAAGTCTTTGTAAGTCGATCGGAGCCAATAATTCTTAGATTTCAATGTAAAAAATTGTTTTGTATTGAGAAATTAATTGACTCCAAAAAAGAAAAAAAACGTTGATTTCAATACGTTTTTATTTTTTATTTATTGTTTCAGTGAAATGTAATAATTAATAATAATTATAAATAAATGTTGAGTAAAATGGTATACAAATTTAAAAAGGTTATAATAAAAATTGTGATTGGAATAAACACATATATATAATAATAACTTTGTATCATCCAAAATTGAATTATAAAATAAACAAAAAAATAATTATGATGATCCTAAAATCCTTTGTAATTTAAATTTGTAAAAAGGGTATTCAATGGACAGACAATCGTATTTATTTAATTTTTTAACATAAAATTAATTATGTAAATATAGATTGATCATTTAAAAAGAAAAAGAAATATTGCGAAACAACATGTGTTTACAGATGTTACATAATTATTTGATTTATAATTTATAACATTTCAATATTATATTATTACACATTTTGATTCTCACAAATACACTTACACTTAAATAAACAAATCTACTTTACAATTCTACTTTTACCTCTATTTTATTAAAAATGAATATTAATATTCCATATTATTTTTTGCAAAATGTATTTTAAACATTGCAAACCGCATATTTTAAAGCACATTTTCCTTATACAAATTGTTGTTTAACTTTACAAAATTTGTTTTGAAATTCGGCGAATATGAAAGACAATGAATAATTATACATTTTCGCATTTTCGACTCAAAAGTATGAAGAATAACAGCAGTTTATTGAAATATTAATAAATTAGCAAAATATTATTAAATTATGAAAATAAAGCGTAATTACAAAAAAAGTTAATATGCTGGATATTTGCTGTATTGCAGCTGAAAGGGTTGATAATATTACCATAAATATTGTTTCACTGAAGCAAAAAATGAATATGTATGACGATTATATCGATGCTAATATTTTCATTTAACCGCTCAATTGAACTTTATATACGATCATTATGCCACGGGAATTTCTGAATTGTATTATTTTTATAAAAAAATACACCTGAAAATCATATCAATTCAAAAATTGAATATCAATTAAACTGTCGAATAAAAATATTACTTACTTATTAATTTATTGTATTTTCGAAGAAAAACCACTGACATTTTAAAAACTTAATATTTTTAATAATTCAACAATGATTAATAATTGTATAGAGAAGAATAAACATATCTGAAAATGTCAGATTTGAATTAAAAAATGCATTGAATTTTTTCGCGCATGAATTTTTAAAACGGTATTAAACTGGTATTTTTCTTGCAAGAAAAATATCGTTATGCAGATAATAATTTTCGTATTTCATGTTTTCAGCATGGATATTAATTTCTCTAGAATGATAAAATAAATACACAATAATGAAAAGTCTCATCGGTTTTACCTTTCAACTTTTCTCACAAATCTAATATATCACAAAATGACTTAACTAAGAACCGATTTGTAACTGAATTTAATTGAACTAATTAATGATTTTTTCGTGCGAAAAGTTACAATACTAGCGCCATAAGTTGGCACATACATCGGCATAGCTAAAAGCTAGGCAAATTGCTACATGAATTGAGTTTGAATGGAGATTTCATGAACTTCTTCATGTGTATCGATCGACATCTATTGTGTATTTTGATATTATTTTACCCGTGTGCCAAAAACGCATAATATATAAGTTTTTAAATTAAAATAGTTTTGTAATAAAAAAAAAATAGAAATATACGTATCAAATGTCCCAAAGTCCCAATATCATGCAAAATTGCAGAAGATTGAACCGAAAAAAGAAGGGAGAATCAACTTGTTTTTCGGATCAATCGTAATTATCATTTCGATCATTTTTATTGACCAAAATTTGATAACTGAATTGTAGAAAGTGATTTAAGTAACCATTTTGTGGTTTGTAAGATTGTCTAAATTGATTGATTGCGAGTTATTAGAATACGTTAATTATCGATTTACCTTGTCTTGTTAGTCTATTGCTTCACGCGACAATTTCCTGACATTTTCATGTAATTGCCGAACGTCACCGATAGTTTCGGATTCAACGTAAAATAAGACTATGAATTACAGCTTGCAATTCAGAACGATTTATGTCACATATTAACTGACATTATATATATTATGTGATGCGACTTTATCGATTAGCGATTACTTTTCAACACTGTGAAAAAAGTGTGTGAAATTCAGTCAATAAAATGAAATCAAAATTATCCGGTATAAAATTCGAAAATACCATGCTATTACATCGTAAAAACTTTATTACACGTTTCTTTTATTCGACAAAGACACAAAACATTCCGCAAGTACAAACGCAAATTGTACGCTCGTGAAATCGAAAAATCCGTGAGATTTTTCGATTATAGACAAATACACATCTAAAAGCAAATCGGAAAAGAAATGTGCCATAACATTGCAACTTATTTTTATTAACGAGTGCAACGGATGTCAATACACTTTTATACTACCAATAATTTTAATGATATCAAATTAATCATAAATAAATACACAATTTGAGCTAAAATAATTATTCAAACTTGTTGTTTCTACAATTCGACTTCTAAAGTAGTTGAAGCAGAATTTCTTGATGCATTTTGTTAGGTGAATTAGCTATTTCAAGTGACCTTAAATGAGATGAAATGGACTTTGCGAACTGTGTTAGCAAAAAAAAAAAAAAAATAATAATTTTTTACACTTCTCTTTCGTAATGTAGTTCGTTTAATTTTGCAATATCGAATAGCGAGAATACTTTTCAAAAACCAACAGCCCCGATTGCAAAAGTGTTGATACTTTTTTATTTTTTTTTTGGTTACACTTATTGTAAAAAGTTTATTGTGTAACATATGTGTCGAATTGATGATTACAAACTCATGCGATTTGTACAACTCGCTCCATCAATTTTGCACACTTGCGCCGCACAATATACTATTTTTGATACAAATATTTTTATTTATTTGTTTTTCTTTTCAATTAAATTCTTGTATTTTAATGGTAAACCAAAGTCGATAAAGACATTAAAGTCGAACTGAGAGTCTAATATTAGCTGTTCATGATTCATAAATGATTTATACGTATACTATATATTATTTATACATAAAAGAAAGTCGTGCATTTTAATCAAAATCTAAGGATATTAAACTGTACAGGAACAGGAAGACTAATATTAGTTGCTGAAGCGTTATGTCGTTTGCATATAGACTATATATCTGCTTAAAAGTAAAAAAGGTCATAGTACTAAAATTACAGAAGTTTTCATGAACGTAAAAGTTATTGCTGAAATAAAAAATATTCTTCCAAGTATGTCATAATATTTCATTCAAATGTATAGGTATATATTAGTTAAGTTATGTTTCGATATTCCATTAAATATCTTATTATTGCATATATTCGAAGCAGGAAATAATTTTGACGCTAAAACAGAATATTAATTGATTGCAAATGCATTATTTTCAAATCAAGTGAAAAGTTATCGGTAAAAACCGTTTTTGAAAAGTGAATGAAAATCGTATTGCATTTAAAGCGTCGAATGATGTTAAACTCAGCTTTAAACATTATTTTTGAAACAGCGTTTGAAAGAAAAAGTACATTTCGTCGAAATTTATTTCCTGTGTACAGTATATATAGATATTTATCGAGAGTGATTGAACCAAATTATCTAGTTAAATTGATTTCCGAACTGAAATTAGTTCAACCAACATTTAATTGATATCGAACAATATCAGTCGGCAAAAAGATTACGAAATCATGCCGGAAACGTTGTATTAATTTGAATGCATTCTTTTTAATTGCAAAGTCACCTTAAAATTAATCATTCATATTTAATTAATTTATTAAATATCTAAAAATCAATCTTGAGCTTATTTCATACAGTTTAGTAAATTTACTTTCTACGTTAAGGGCAATAAAAATCCAATTTAATAAAATGGCATAAATTAAGGAAATTTTCTTAAACATGAAACATGGTTTTAGAAAAAATTAGTCTTTAATTTATTGAATTAAAAATACTTTATTTCTGCTGATTTTATATAATAATTCAACAACGTAACGCATTTTGTGATGTTGTTTTAGATTATGGTGTTTTTGATGGTATTTTACAATATACTATATAGTACACTGGAACTTCAGTCGAGCTGTTTTTAGTTTTAAACTGCAATATTGTAATTTTTTTATACATACTTATTTTAAAAAATGTGAATAATTCTTAATTATTGTTTTGTAATTTTTATTAAAACAAGTTTTGTTGATAGATATTGAGAATTGAACCCACCGTCCTTACAAGTGCGAAGTCCCGCGCGTAGCTATACTGATCCACTGAAACATAAACTTTGGCTAACATCGCACTGGAAATACAACTCCAATTCAGTGATTATATTTTCATACACAAATTTTACTATACTATTTAATAATAATTTTACTTTCGTTAAATAGATATTTTGAAATGGTCTAAATATATTTATTAAACATATGTCCATTAACGAGTATATCTCAGTGTTAAAATACTTTCTAGTAAGTTTAATAATATTACTTATTGGTTTAGTAAAAAAATGTTTCCTCTATACGAAGCATTTTCCAAATGCATAATCATATGATTGAAGGCCATCAATAATATCAGTTATATAATTCGAAACAATTTATCGCTAGAGCTTTTAAGAAAACCCATGAAATGATACCATTTTCAAATTTATCAAACACATAAATTTCAATAACTTGGAATTTATATCTGTTATTTCGCTGAAAACGCAAAATATCTGTTACTAAGACTATTTCTCAAACTAAAGCTCAAAAGTGACAATATTTTATATTTTACAAACTATTTGCGATATTTTTAGTTTCTTTAACGATTGCAGTATGAATATACATTATTTTTTCAAATAAATAACGCACATATACAGTACTAAACTAATAAAACAAAAGATTTTCGAAAAAAATTCGTTTTTTTACTTAACTTAATCATTTGATAATTCATTGTAAACGGCACTTTAAACTATTCAGGGAATTTTATTATAATAATAATTTACTATATAATTCACATATTCAAATTTATTGTTCATACTTGCATGATAAATCACGGTTTCTTTTTTTTTGTTTTTTACATTTATTATTCAATATTTCGATTAATAATGTTGAATAAACGTGAAATAATGTTTCTTTAGATCAATTAAACAATTACTGCGTATTTCGTGTAATAAATAACAAACGCTTTATAAAGCAGCTTTAATCTTAGAAACAACTAGTGTGAAAACACTCTATAAAACTCATCTTAAGTGAGATCATAAATTCTTCGAATGTTTTATCCCGGCGATGTTGTTGAATCTGTGAACGTGAACTTTATCGAAATTAGTTAAATGTTTTCTTATGTTACCATTATTTGTACATTTATTTCACTTTTTCTCTTTCCAGCGAAATATCATAATTATCTTTAAATTTATTGCACTTTATATTATTAACTTATTCACTTTTGCAAAATAAATTTATGTTTATTGAACAAACAAAAAATAATGCTCTTTATTAAAAAAAGATTATTATTTTTAATTTATAAAAAAATTCATTTTGTTTAATCTAAAAATGAAATAAAAATCAAAAAAGGTATTTTGATTCGGAAATGGCTTAATTAGAAAATTAAACGTCTCACCAATATTGTATAGTTGAGAAGTAAATGTATAACACAGAGTAATTAACAAATTATTCTGTCGTCAACTATTATACACGTTAAGATAAACATTACATACGGAATTAAGCATTCGAATAATGAAGTACAGTCAAACATACACAGAAAAAAATCTTTCATTTCTAAAAAAGTAATGAAAGATTTCATTGAAAAGGTATTTTACCTCAACTTTATAAAATACCAAAAGAATTTCTTTTTGGACTTTTTTAACTATAAATTTCAAACGATGTTCTATTTCAAGCAACCGTATTATCATTCTTGCAACTTTTTACCCTGGATTGAAAAACAGATCTCCAATGAATAGACCATTAAAATCCTTAACATGTTAACCTGTCTGAAAGGCATATTCCAAAAAAAGCCGAATGTTATAAAGTTTATATACAAAATAATTCAATTGTTGATAAAGTTATACGAAAATAAAAAGGTCCATTTGTTCGCAACTCATTAAACGGAATCATCTTATCTGTTCGCCATTATTCCTATAGAAATGAAAACTTATCTGAAAGGCTGAATTTATATATGACAGTTACCGGATTTGAATTGTAATATATTTGCAAAGTTTGTATTACACGTAATTAAAATGCATTCAAAGTGGCGTATATTTATTTCAAATTACATTTCATTGATATTTGCAGGCTATTAAGTAAATCATTTTATTGATAATAAAATTAATTCATACAAAGCAATTATTAACCAACAATAACTACAGTGTTTATTCATCAATTTAACACAATTAAAGAAAACAAAACTGTTTACATTAACTTCGATCTTTTTTTTTCTTATTGTTCTTTTTTTCAGTCAAAGAAGAGCAAAAAAAGTTAAATTAGATTTTGTCAGATTCTTTCTTTTCAACTATTGATTTATCTTGTCAATTACAATGTATCCATTTAAATGTCGTTTGTAGCTCTTTAACGATATTTCATTATGCAAAAGATAGAACGAGAAAAAGGGAGGGATTATTTTGTCCCAAGTACAGTTGTTTTCCGTGGATCAACTGGTGTCAATACTAATTTCCATCACGAGAACTCAAAATGCACACGTTATTTATTCCTTACACGTTATTCGTTCTTTATTTATAGAAAAAGACAATTTGCAAAATGCAGTTGAAAATAAAAATAATTTGTTCGATTTGTGCTGCAAACTCAAGCATTTATTTTGCCTCTAAATCTAAATTTGTCAACATAATTGAAGTCAACAAATTTAAGAGTCCATTCGAATTTCGATCAAATTCATTTGTAACTAAACATATATTTTCAATCTCGAATTTTAATGCTGCACAAACTTTTGTCTTTAAATGAAAGCATTTCTTTTTTTTCATTTAATTTCTTTGCATCAAAACCGAACAAAATTGAAACTTACCGAGTAACTTTTGAACTTTCAAAAGGTTGCTGTCATGACAGCAACGTGAATGTCACTTTTCACTGACACTTGGCGAGACACATTGCACCGAACTCATTGCGTTTTGGTACGTAAAAATAAAGTCCCGGCTTCTAAGATGAAATTGTTCGGTAGAAAGTCATAGCTGTCCACGTGATAATCATCATTTAAATCCAAAGTGTCAGAGCTTAATATTGCGCAACTTTTGCGCTTAAGTTCATGGTAAAAGAAAGAATAAAGAAGGAAAGAGAAAAAGAAAAAAAATTGTAGAAAAGCCGGATAACAGTTTGTGGCTTGAAAACACCACCTGTTTGACGAAGGATTGGGTTTGCAAAACGGATGCCGCAATGATCGCGAAAGCCGACCTCCCGGGATCGCGATGTTGGGCGCACTGAAATCCGGGCGTTCTGTCGTACGTCAACGGTGCATGCGCCGTTACTATCTATAATACCAAATGTAGTATCTCTCGTTTAGGTCTCCGTCTCGGATCGCACTTTGTCTTTGTCTGCTCGTCAGTCTTGGCCGTTAAGTCGCTCTTCTTTTCGCCCGCGCACCCAGACACCCAACCAAATTGTCTCTTTAAATCTCATTCAACGTTTGCAAAACCGGTAATTGAAACATTTGCGTGAACCAAATGAAACAACGACACTTTTAATAATGCCAATGCAGTTCGTGACTATGCATGTCACAATACGTTCACCACAATTAACAATGTCAATCCAAAATCAAAGTTGCAATTTCATTAGTATTTATTTATTTATTTAACAATTACGCCTCTGGTTAAATCCAGCTAACTACCTTAGATACTTTTTTACTATGTGCATGGCAAATTGCAAATAATTTGTACACACATTTTTAGAAAAAATAACATAGTAAGAGAACCAAATTAATACATTCAGACAAATTTAATAGGAATATTGTAAATCGTAGTCATGTTGAACAATTAAGAAAAAAGAGCAAATTTGGCTATGAAATGTAATAGAGATTATGATTATTTACAATAAACATTCATATTAACATATAACGAGTATTCTTAAGATGTTTAAAATGTCTTTCAGTGTATAAAACACTGAAATTCAATAAAAAAATGTAACGCAAGTTCTTTTCAAATGAACTTATACATTAAATGTTGCTATGCATATCTAATTTCACTATGTTTTACATTAAATCTAATCTTTTTTCCTTAAATTAAATTTAAATGGTAAGTGATTTGTAGTACAAATTTATATCAAATGCTTTGAGTATGCGGGAATTATTTGAAATATGTCACATTAAATAATACTATACATATAATTAGATATTATAATTAATTTTATGATAAAATCTACCTTTATATCTAAATTTTAACATACATTCAGCAAATAGCTTAAAATATATTTTTTTCACACAAAATGTTCAGTATTTTATCCCGCATTTATCATAGCATATAGTAAAAGTTACACCAGAATTATTTTCATTGCATCGATCCACTGATCCAAACAATGCTACGTAGTAGCGAACATGCTATATGACGTTTCTTTTATTACATTTCGTGTCAACTTTTTTTCCCTTTTTTTTTTACAATTGATTATTTTCACGAGTGATGCAACTTTCAGATACTTTCTTTTTATATGTGAAACGCTTCGAATATTTCGACGTTATTTCGTGTTTATGTTTACGCGCTTAATGGCATTTTGAAGACTCAAAGTGAACTTGCAAGGCAACTTCGGCAGCAACGTTAATCAACAAAATTATTTTGTTTATTATTCAACTGAAAGAAAACGAAATTTCAACTTAAACAGGTAATTTGATTTAATTTCGATGATGAGGTTTATAGATTTTTTTTTGATCGAATAATTAAGGAAATGGAGAAATGGAAAAAGCTTTCGATAATGGAATAAGTGATCTATTTGAATCTAAAATGTGATAATTGGATTATTACGTATATCATTTATATTGCTATATATGTTTTTGTTTATTTGCCTCTTGATAATGGTTGCTCAAAGTTGTAGCTTTGGTACTCGGCAAAGTTAAGTAGCGTTGATTGCGATCATTATTTGGTCGACTGCATTTGCCAGTGCGTTTCATTTAATGACTCTTGACATAAGACATAGTATTTTTGAACTAATTCAAAACTAAATCTCTGATATTCTTAATTTTTGTCTTTTTGCAAAAAATTGCATTTTGTTATTATTTGTATAAATTGCCTATATTATAATGGTAAGATTTTGACAAGAATCCTACAGAGACAATCCTAATTTTAATGATATTTAATGGCAGAATTAAAAAAGTTAACCTAATAAAAATATGCCTTCAGTAAGAAAGCCACTTAAAATCCTTTAAAGAGCCTTTATGGGTATTTAGATGGGCTATTATTAGGTATGTAACGATTTCAGGTCTAACAAGACACACAAATTTTGTTCAACAATAATATAAACTATAGTTTTGTTGTTAAATATAAACATTAATTTTTACATTATAATGTAAAAGTTAATGTTTATATTCAATAATATTTTAATTATTATTTTAAGTAAATAAATATAAATCTATAACTCGTTCGAAAAAGAATATAACTTTGCAGCTAAAATATATTTAAAAATATATTTAAAATATATTTTTATATGTAAATATAAATATATGGAAATACATTTTAAATGTAAGGTAAACGCGCCTTACAACGTCATCAAAACGAAAAATGAAAAATGCTTATGTAAAAAAAGTATAAGAGAGACACAAGGATGACGTTATCAGACGTTTTACCCTATACCAAATATGTAACTCTTTTGTCGAAAATATATGTGCATATATTTCTTATATATTTTTGCATATGTTTCGAAATACACTCGCGAAAAAAAATTATTTATATGTAATAGAATTATAGAAAAAGTACCATACCATATAAAAATGAAGACGTATTCGAGTCACATATTGAAGAAATGCCTATATCAATTTGACAAAAATTATTAATTTTTAAAGTAAATTTTAATATGAATGCAGTAAAAATGTTGTAAGACTTTTGCATTTTATATTATATTTGCCCGTACAGAATATAAACTTCTTTAAACATCAAATTGACTTTTAGTGAACATTCAAAACGTTTATCATTTGTTTAATTGACGTTTTATAAGGTTAGTGTTCTTTTCGGGTGCATACTAATTTTTTGAGTATAAGGCTTTTTTAAAAACTTGTTCTCCTCTGTTGAATGTAATTAAATAATTAAACTAAAATAAAGAATTAAATAATACAAAAATGTATTGGTCAAAACTAACTCAAATTAAGCTGTTTCCGAATTTACCCAAATACGAATAATATGAATCTTATTTAAACAAAATTGATTACATATGTCTTCGTATTGCAATGGGTATGGTATCTATCTGTCACGTAAAAGACTCGGTTTCAATTCTTAGTGTAATGAGTATTTTTAAGTGAAAAAATAGCTTAGTGATTATTATAATAAAAAATAATAGTTAGTTATAATACAATTTTCATATAATTTATTGTATTAGTATAAAATACAAATAAACTAAAGTCTCGTCGAAATAGGTCAATTTAGGGCCTACTTGCGTAGATTTTTATAGATAATAATTAGTAGACAAAGCATTATATCTCAAAAAAAGATCCGTTTTTAACCTTTATGGAGCCTTTAAAAGCCCTTGCCAATTGAACGGACCAAGCCTATGGAAGACCCTTAAACAATTATTTCTAGGGTTAAGCAAATGATTTCTATAAAAAATGATTGTTTAATTTGTGTGTTGCAATCAAGTAAATATAATGAAAGGCAAAAAAGTTGACAATGTCAGGCATAAGTGATGCAAAATCTGACAATTATTATTCATACGCGTCATACTTCTATCTGTACAATCGTCGGACAATGCGGGTCAACGAAGTTACATAACATTCAGAGATCGTGCGATTTAAGAACACGCTGTTAATGATTCTCATCAATATAGAAAATCGACTCTTCGTTGCCTATGCTTTAATGGACAAATTGATCTAAAACTAAACATTGTCATTAAAGATGTAAGAAAGTAATATCTATACGTACCATAATCAACATTTCCAGACGTTTAATATTCGGTAAAATACACTTCAAGATATTGAAATGCCGATATCTTTGATTTATGAATTCTTCAAACATTTTTCTGACTCGCATTTTATTTTAAAAAGCAAGGTTGGATAGTAACAGTAACTCAAGTTGCAAAAATATTCAAATTGTAATTTTTTTTGAACAGAAAAATTAGATACACAAAAATATAGGTTAATTAATTAGTGTACAATTTTATTTGTATAAAAATGGGAAATGAAAATGGTAAAAATACAATTAAAGTAATAATTATAAATATATTTCTATTGTATATAAAAAATATATCTTATACATTTGTATTTGTAGCAACTTTCTCAAAATAAAAATATTTAATTAAAAAAAATATATATACACAAATAAAAAATCTGATATTTTGATATTAACTATTTCAGAACATCTGGATGACCTTGATAATTCATTGTATTTGTCATCCGTTGATTATATTTATTCATAAGTATAGAAAGTGAGAAACGATCTCGCAGTAAAATACAAAAAGAGTAGATTGTACGGAGAATCTGCAAATATGAATTCATAGTTGTTCCAAAAATCAAATAAAGCCAATCAAAGTTTCTTTTTAATAATTACACAGAGGTGATTCTTAAATATAACTTACAGATAGAAAAACTGGTCTGGATAAAGTTATCTGATATAATGTTTTAAATTCAAAAGATGGATTTGAGTAAATCATCAGAGGAATGTAAAATCTGTTTATACTTTTAGGATAATAGTACCAGTTAGCTGTTTTTCTGCAAAACATTAAAATATTTAATTTAAAAAGTATTAATTAAACAAAAATTGAAAAAAGTGTTTAATTAAAAATAGTAAAAGTAACTTCAACATAGTACATTTGACTATCCATTTTCTTCAATATAAATTAAAGCAACGTAAAAATAATTTATTTAAAAATAAAAATCTTCTTGGTATATTACAAAACATGAGATATATCTTCACTCGCATTCATTACAAGTTGCGACATTTGGAAGTAACACATCCAAGCGACTAAAGATTCATAAAATTTCGAATCCTGTATCAGTGCAGTTGAAAAGTACTTTGGATCAAATCGAAATGACCCTTGAGGATGCTGTAATTTAATAAACATTAATTAAATAATATACAATTTTATTTGTGCCTTAACTTATCTGTACGAAATTCAGAATGGTTTGAAACTATCGCCTAATCTCGTAAGATTTGTATTCGTAATAAATAGGGTAGATTGAACCTATCGAATAATAGAATCGAACTCGAGTTTTCGAAACTCTGAGTAGATTGGATCTACGCGAACTCATGTTCAACTCGATTATCCGATAATTCAGCAGACCGTTATGACCGCTTTTTGAGTTTGCTTAGCACCTCGCTTTTTACAAGCTTTTTCTTACAACGTTCGGATTGTTCAATTATTTTGCAGCAAACGAATAATTCATTTGATTAAAAAAAATACTTGCTTTTTATGCATTTTAAAAACTTATTTTTATTTTTTTAATAACGTATTGTACTTTAAAAATATGTGTACTCACTTTTTATATTATTATTATCTTATTATTTTTTTTGAAAAATTCATATTTATATTAACATAATTTTTACAAAGACAGTTGATTCAAATTAGTACATTAATATGGAAACCGAAATTGAACAATGATATGACAAGAATAGTCAATTATTTCGGCGAAGTTCTACAAAGATGCGAATATTCTCAAAAGATCATTCAACTTTGATAAAATAAACGCTTTGGAAGACGAAAATCATATTCTCAATGATGCTATATATAATATGTACATGTATATGTATCCTATTTTACTCAGTATAAGATAATTCTTTACAAAAGACACTTAAGAGTTGTCACGAACTCGCGGTAAAATAAAAAAAAAAGGTTTTGAATTATTTGAATGAAGATTTAAACGACTTACTAAAGTTGAATTGTAAAAGTGACTATGTTCAAAGAAAAACTGCGTGAACTCCGAGTAAAATAGGCTTTTTTAGATTTACACTGCTTTCAAAAAATGCTCATTTTAAAGCCCTTGAAAAATGCTTACACGTAGGACAAAGTTCCTATAATTTTTGTAGAATTGTATAGAAGAATTTACTGAACTGTACATTAACTGATGGACAAAACTATAAACTCAATAATTATTACTGAACAGTTCAGTAAATTGAAAAATGAAATAAATAAAACAAATATTTACTTATTTTAAACATTTTACTTATATATACTGTCTTGATGATTATTTTTCTTGCTTGTTT
>JABFPJ010003443.1:0-16119 GCA_022817425.1 Gryon sp. ZL-2020 | reverse complement strand
GAAAAAACATCATGTAACAAAATTTAATCGGTATTTTGAGAATATAAAAATATAAGTATCTGAAAATTTGGTTAGTAAACGATTTATAGTATGCAAAAATAAATTTTTTCTATCAGGGCCCAAGCCTTGAGTTATCTGAATCTTTTTTGTTTTAAAAGAAAATTATTTTTCCGCAGAAGTTTTTATATCTTTTTTAAGAGTTTTTTAAGTGAATCATTTGGAAGTTAACAGATTTTCTTTTGTTTCAGGGGAAAGACTTTAACTTATAGACAAGAAGAATCAATCTTAATCAGCATGTGTCATCGTATATAGGAGAACCCAGATCGTAATGGTGAGTGACTTAATTTTTTTTAATAATTTAAATTTTTTGTTGAAATGAACTTTCATTTTTTCTGGATAATTTTATAAACTTATTAAGTTATCTTACACAATTATTTAATTTTACCAAGGTAACTAAATATTAATAAGTATTAATATTTATGTATCCAACTATTCATCATATATACAAGATCCACTTTACATGTTTATTTTTCACATTACTGTACAGATTTATGACACGTTATCAGCTGAATTGGATATAAATCATATATGTTATAGAATTTAGACCTGAAAATTATACGATATATCAGAAAGAAATTAATTACTTTATTTCGTGATATCACTTATGATACTTCGACACAGGGAATATCAGTGATTTATATGTTGCGTATTAAGGCAGCGAAAAAAGGCATATATACTCTAACGGAAGAAAATATATTTCGAAATATATGCAAAAATATATCTGAATATGAGCACATATATTTTTAGCAAAAGGTTATATGTTTAATGTATGTTTAAAATATATTTCTGAGATAGATTTGTAAAAATATTTGCAAAATATTGTCAAACATACTTTAGCGGCAAAAAGTTATGTATTTTGACATACATTTTGATATATACTTTCTTCCATACGGAATATTCAATTATATTTCGCATTTTAACGCTAATATATGTTGCAAATGATTACTATTTTTGTTCACTTAACTTTTTTAATGATCATTTAGATCAATATACTTTTGAACTTTAAGCTGAGTTTTAAGTTGCTTTATTATTGCATCAAGTTGCAAAAACTGGACACAAGCGGAGCAACCATTGGTTCCATAAACAACTTTTTATCAACAAGAGAAACTTGAATATTCAAAAAGTTGAGGCCGACATCGACATCCAGCGTGGAGTAGCAATTAATATTGATTATTAAGAAGCCTTTTCTTGCCCGCGGACGTCGCGTTCTTCGTTCGGCATGCATTCTAGTGAGATCGCATTCCATCTTATGCGAACTTTTTCTTTCGGACCTGACTTTGCTGTGAATCCTCGTTGGAGGAGGCGCATCCAGTAGTTTCCCTTTAGACACTTAGTCGCGGAATTTTAAAACCCGACTAAGAAAATTTCTTGCTTGAATGGATTATTTATTTGCAAGAACCTTTGATTTATTATCCGGATGACTTTTGTTTAAGGCGCGCTATTCAATGTAAACAGTAAGCCCACCAAAATTAACTTCCGCTCATTTCGTGTGTAAATAAGTGACACCGCAAGATTGATTAAATAATTAAATTAGTCACAGTATAAATTCATGAGAATGAAAAAAGTTTACAAAGATCATTGCGATGAATTTATTTTATCAATTTTTTCCTTCTCACTCATCGATAACTCAGAAACATTGAATTAATTAAATGTTTTCATTTAACAACGTTTACTAGGAGAAAAAAGTTTTTAAATAGAATTGAAATATAGAGACAAAAAGAAAATGTAATATTAACATCACTTGTTTTGATAAAAGAAACACAATCAGTCAAGAATGATTTATATAAACAATAGAAAATTACATTTGCGGAAAATTAATCGAATGTTGATTAACGAGGTTTATTTAAGTTTTTGTATCTTGCAAATAAATAATAATTCAATGAAAATGCTACTTTTGGAAATTCAATTTAATAAACATATGCGGCTTTTTGTGTTGTCAAACAATATCATGCCAGTTTCTGATCAAGACCGATTGCGCTGTACTGTAGCTACAAAATAGGTCCCTTAATAGAAGCCACATAATTACTCAACATTACAAACATCCATAGTGTTTGATCTAAATACATGATTGTAGCTTGGTCTAAATACATAAAAGACCACAACAAAGACTTATATTCACAATCAAAACATTTTAGATTAAATTATATTACAGTAATTATTTATTGTTTGTAAAAATTGCATAATTAATTTCGTATTTCTAAATTCCATATAATCCAAAATTTGAAAAATACATTTAAACTAAATAAAAAGTCAATCATGTTTACAAAATTTACGTCTATGATATTACCCACACGGACAAAAATATATTTCAAAAATATATATAAATATAAATTAAAAATATATATATATTAAATTTTTAATATAACGAACATGTATTCAATATATATTTAAAATATATTTGTATATAAAAATTTTATTTTTTGTATATGAAACCCGGCAAAAAATGACACTTAAATATATATTTTATGTATATAATTTTCGTCCGTGAGGATAATAAAACGAATATTAAATGTGAACAATATTTAAACTCATAAAGCTTTCCGTTTAAGAATGTCTTTAAGTACATTTGTACTTTTTAGCGGCTGAAAATAATGAAATCACATTAATTTAAATAATATATTGCAAGCTCGATTGAAAATAATTTTATAAGGGTGATATTTGCAAAAACAATAAATGATTGATCTATGATCAATTAACTTTTTTCGTAGCTGCGCTTGATTGTCGGAGAATGTCGTTCTTTGAAGCAGATCGAACCGCGATCGCTCAGCGAGCATAATTGGGGCGGCTGCGACTGCTGCGGAACGACAAGTCGCACAGAACTGGGCGCGTCCGAATCTTTTGAGTTGCCGAGATATCTCTCTCTCACTCATTTCTCTTTCTCTGTCTCTCTCTTGCTCTTTCTCGCTGCTCTTTAGTCATGGACGTCCTCGCTTGACCGAGCGTGGCTTTGCATCGCCGGCGTGTCTCAAACATTCATACGTCCACACTGCAACAAAGACACCATTGGATGGACTATCATCGAATATAAATTTTGTTGTGTACGAAAGCCATGCTTTGTCGAGTGCAAATACTCGCGTCGACTATGCATGTATGTTGCTACGATTTCGTTGTTCAAACAATTATCGTAACTCGTCAGAAATCAAACCCCATAAAGAAATTCACATTGTGGTTCATATTTTTAACTTTTTAGGTGCTGCAACATTATTTAAATAATGCTCTGATTATACATGAATAGAAGAATATATCTTTGATTATATATGAAATATTTATATTTATTCTTTTATTTATATTTTAAAATGGAATAGTTAATAAGAAAATCCGTGAATGAATTTTATGCTTTTATATTTTTATATAGATTTTAAATTATTTATTGAAACATCAGAATGTATCAGAACATATCATTTATTAATGCTTAAACTATTGATTATATATATTATTATAACCATTGGTTAGATATTTCAATTTGTAATTCAAATAAAAAATATGTAAAATGTATTAAAGGGAAAATTGCTTTTTATAATTAAACTGAATCAACGAAAAGTGATTTTGAATTTTAATCATTAACAAAATTTGATTGTTGAAGTTCAACAGATGTAACATTTTATCCACTAAATGTCAATCATTTAAATTTACAATGTTTGACTTTTATTTATTTTACGAAAGATTTATTAGCAAAAGGTTAAAACGTTTCAAGTGGATGGAATTAACATAAGCTTCGAGTGATCAAATTTGATTCAATTATATTATATCATTCAAATGATACGACCCATCTTCGGATAAAATTGAATGATTGTGTAATCGAATAGCTAAAGTAACATTACTTAGCCTCTTGTATATAAAACCCTACCAATAAAGTGGACAATTTAGGTCAGCAGTCAACTATAATCAAGACACATACAGCAATGTAGGACAAAACGATTCACTTAATGATTAATGTTTTTACATTATTAGTTTGAAAAGCAATTTCAAGCATTTTCCAGAAAAATGTACTCTATTTTAGTTGACCCTTAATAATAAGCAATACAAAATTGTGTAAGTTATCATTATTAGAAATCAATAGTATAAAATATAACTACAGAGTTCTAGACTAACCCATGTAAATATTTAATCAAAATTTTTGATATTAGTTTTATTATATTGTAGCAATTATACATATATAAAAAGTTATAAATGAAAGTATCAATAATCGCAAATCTATAATTTACATAAAATGCGAATCAAAATCAAAATAAAGCATAATTGCTGTAAGAGAAATTATTTATTTTCGCTTAAAATCATAAAAGTTTGTTCTTACTCATTGCGCTCGACTTTTAAACTATTTAAACGAAAATGTTCAATTATAAAAGTTCGTGTTGACTGACACATTGAAAATATCCGAGAAATATTACGTTGAATTAATTTGATGTAATATCTGACCTTTAGAATACTTTTGTTAATCGAAATATTAAAAAAAATGATTTGCTTTGCATACCAGCCAAACACGATAGACAATATTCCAAATTATAGACCTCGTGAATTGATATTTCAACACAATTGTGTTACGTTATTGTCATATTTTTACCAAACCCGTTGCATTATATATCAGTTGCGCAAAGGCAATTCGCATGATCGGCGCCGGCAAGAGTACTTGTAAATACGAGTCAAAAGCAAATTAAGCAAAACAATAGAGAGCGACCGCAAAGTAATTTTGCGGCGCGTAAGGCTTAAAGAACGTTTCATTCTAAATTAGATTTACGTTGACAGATTTATGCGGTTATTGTACGGCAGTCATTCCGCGCTATCTCGTTGAATCGTAAACTTTACCGAAAGTGCTGCTCGTCATTGCACCGCGCAAACCAAACGATCCATTCGCGACCAACATTTCATCATGCGTGAGCGTGTTTCATATACTATATATCCCACTCATCGTATGGCTTTTGAAAGAATGTAAACGCGCGTCGGGCTTTATTTCATTTACGTTATAAATTTTTATTCAGTAATCATAAAAAAAATCGAGATAAAAGATTGCGTTAATAATGCACGGGTTAAAATGCTTTTAATTCTCACTTTTTTGTATACATTATTTTTTTATATATAAAATATTGCAGTGAATGACTAGTTGGACATATACAAGCTGTGAAAAAAATTGCAAAATGAAATCATCAAATCATAAATGATTTATTAATTTTGAGGAAACTGAATATTGAAATCTGTTAAATGTGAATTATTATGTTTTTTTAGATAGACACACGTCCGGAAAAAACGCATAAAAATTACAAAAAATGACAATATATTTACTATACTGCAAGTATGGTATAATGACCATTTTTTTATAATTTTTATTATTTTTTTTACCGTACTTTTTTCATACAGTATGGTAAACAGTTCTGGACCAGTATATTTTACTATACTGCATCATAAAATGTATGACACTTCAGTTGATACTTCAAGTTAAGCAACAGAAACAGCGGACAGTATAACGATGGGTGACCGTTATATGATGAAAGATATAATTATGTTATGGTATAATTTTTACTAACAATAACGAAAAATAGTAGTAATTATGAGACAGTATGATAATTTTTATTTTATTTTTTTATTTTTATTTTTTAATTTTTTCCTCGGTTTACAAGACAATATAGTAAAAATTAAGATTATAGGAATTTTTTACGCAATTTTGTGCGACGTGCGTAAATTAAAAAGGATCACATGACTTAGAAATTAAATGAATGGCAATTGCACATATATCTCAGTACAATTAGCTTCTCGAGCAAGTATAGTCGGGGTGGGCTTGGTTTATTGCAGCACCGGAGTTTAAGACAAACGGTTGATGGTGCGTTGTGTACCCCCCATAGAATATGCGCTCGAACTCGCCTAATCGTAAACGGGCATCGCCATTTCAGATTATAATTAAAAGAGAATATTTATTGGCCTCGGCTAATTATATCTTTTCGTAGTAAAGCTTATACTATTGACCGATGCAGCCGTGCATTAATATTCTGCCGTCATTTGATCATCAGGACCCTGTTGAAATTTAGTGCCGTCGATAGACAAACGCTGTCGAGGTCTTTACGCTCTCGACACCCAGAGTCTCTCCGATATCGCGATCAGTTTATAGACACAAACGTTGCGCTCAAATAAACAAGCCCGACCGATCCCGTTCGCGATAGTCGCCGATAAGGTAATTATTATGCGAGAAAATATCGAATTAATGCGACAGTAAATCATTCGGCACGCCTGCGGCAGCCGGAATGTCCTTTTAAACGCGCTTTCCTTTGCCATGGTGACACAAGCCTTTCAATTCATCGACGTCTCGTTGGGAATTTGACGCACTAGACTGAAATTTTATGAGGCGTTAAAAGTCTTTTTTTTTTTTTTTTTTCGTTTTCTTTCTTGCTTTAAGATTTTTTTTTCTGTAAGCAAGCTAGTTGAGCTTTGATTCATTGTGTCGGTTGAGTGTTACTAAATAAATTTATTGGATGCAGCATAGCGTAAATAATTGGATTAAATTTATAAAAAAAGATTTTTCTAAATGCTGTCAATAGTGACGTGGTAGAATGATAAGTTAGAATATTATATTTTAGATAGACATGTATAATTTTGTGTAATATTATAATTTTGTTGTATTTCAAATATGAGATTATAATAATATGCATTTATATGTTGTATGCACGACCGGTTTATAATAGAAATCAATGTTCTTATATAAGCATGTGTTTACGTTACGTATTGGTAATTAAGTTATTAAACTTATCACATGTTGGTTATAGTGCTTCCTTCGCGTAATCATTAGAAGATTAACCGCGCATGCTCACTTTGTTTTATATTGCCTATAAATTATGATGCATTAAATGTATATCTCATTATGTATTGTACCTTTTATGCATAAATCTGTGCACGAAATATTGATATATTGATGTAACAACATCAATACATTATACTTAATTAAATGAAATTGCAAAGACACGAATGTCGCGAATAAAATGAAACCCAAATAAATATAAAAACAGAATGAATAACTGAGAGGAAATGATAATTAAAATAATCTTAGAAATGGCACATAAAAGTAAATGAAGTAGCGCGCAAAAAAAGATATCGAAGGAATAGCAAACTGGCGTTTATTAATCATTGATTTCTATCTTCTTTACCAAGAAGAAATAGATATTTATTTACAGTAGAAAACATTCTCGTTATATTTAATGTCGTTTATTTGCACAGAAAAAAGATGTAGAAGTTTTTTCTCGTCGCAATATTGAGCAATTGAATTTGCAATTGCAACGTTTAATTAATATTTGAAGTAACATAAGAACGTGATTTGTATTTCGCAAAATAAAATATATATCGCAATTGTTTGGATGCAACTTTTTATGGTGAAGTACTTTAATGCACTGGACTTTCCTGCATGAGGAGCTCATCGAGTCGTTGACAACTAGTCCGACAGAGCTACTTTCGACTTGAGGCAATCTCCTCTTAAGCACTGCATTGCACACCGGGAGACTTTTGAACAGAGATGGAGGAGAGATGTTCCACAAGACAATGGAACGCCTAAGATACTAAGCGGTGGTTCTGGCGAAACAGCGAATTCACGTGGTTGAAATTTGCATAGTCCACCCCCGCACCCCTTATCTCATACCCAGACCAATGTCTTTTGTAAATCACTCAACGACCAATCCCTTTTTTTCACTGGTACTCGACTGAGCGACAAAATATCGACGAATGTCTCTTTCGCATGATGGTGCATTTACTTTTACCTCTACGAGCACTCCCAGATTTCGCAAAAATTCATCCGAACAAATTTCACTATCAATTCAATTCAAAAGGAAAACTATTCAATAAAAATATTACTTTTTTTGTGAGAGAAAAACGCGCGGAGAAAGAGAAAAAAAAGGAGGGGGAAAGAAAAAAAAGTATAATTCTAACATGAAACGCCTTATCTCAATATAATAACAACGTAAGTGCAGATATGAGCAAAATATTTGTCGAATACCGTTAGCGTATGAAACTTCGCATGACATATTTATTATTGTTGAATGTCTAACTAATAATAATAATCATCATCATAACAACGACAATAATAAATTAAAAGAACACTCTTACACGTTATTAAATCAGATACGGCGATAATATTGCTGGCGCGATCATAGAAACACAATCTGACAAAGTAGAAGTGCGTAACACTTGTAGTGCTGACTAACGCGATATCATACAACCGGCAGCCGCGCATAAACATCGAAACGCATGAAAAATGCGCGAATTGCCTTTCGAATATAATCTTCGACATCTATCGTGCAAGTGTAACTACCGATGAGGAACATCTTGAGATTGTCAGATTTAGATACGTTGCAGGAAGATCGCATTTCAAACACGGTTGTATGTACGAAAAAAGACGAAAAAAAAGAAACAAGAAATCAAGACTGGAACGAGGCGAAATGAAGAGAAAAAAGGGACAAGAAAACGTAACGTAAAGAGAAAAAGACAACGATCCGCCACGATGAATGTATACCAAGCGAGAAAATACGAGGGAAAGAAGAAAGAGGTAAAAAGAGAGAAGAATAGGTCCTATCCACGCGTAGCCGTTTCCCATTAACGACTCGTCGCTCGTAATTTATGAGCCATTAATTAGAGGTTGGACCGAGGTGAACACTATAAAATTGTAAAATGGTCTTCGTGGATGCGTCGACTACAATTTTACTCGTCTTTGCAAAAATTTTTCACGAAAATATATAATTCGTACACCTGAGACCATATATTGGGATTTCGACAATGGTTTCACCTATACTTCGTGTACATTGATATATATATATATTTTATATATATTATTTATGTATGGAAGACATTCGAAAAAAAAGGGAAAAAAGAAGATGGCGCTTCGTAGACATATCGTTACGAACACATGGCGGATATGTAACAAACGTTTATTTTTGATGAGTTATGAAAGTTAGACATAAGGTGTCTTATGTTTTGACTGATAACTCACTTTGCGTTTGCTGCAAACGTACGTAATGACTCGCGGCAATGATGAAACGTAAAGGATGCCGCACGTCATTTCGCCGAAAACATATGTACTTATGCACACCGTGACGAAATGCAACCGGTGACATTTTACTCAAACCAGATGTAATGATGTGTGGCTTGCGCTTGAACAGAGACTCGTTGATTCTTAATGTAAGTTTAAGGACTGCTTGAAACAGTTCTCTTGATATCTTACTTTCTGGACTTTGTTTGAGAATCTGTTTAGTTTGATCTGACATTATCTTGGCTATTTTAAACGATTTGATTAATAGATTGATATAACTTTCATAATTTAAAATACATTAAATATGCGATGATAAAAGACACTTCGAAATATTATATATAGAAAAAGAGAATGATAAAAAAAATGTATAAACGTACATTTATCTTTCCTTTTTTTAGAATTATATCTACTTTTTTATTTTGTTTGAGCAGTCTTATCCGTATAAGCTCCTTACAGGACCACAATTACATGCCCAACTCACGTCCAAATAGTTTTTATTAAAGGCTTTTTTAAATACTCGCTTTTAACCAAATATACTTTTATTTACACCTGAATACAATTACATTTTTTGCTCAAATGCAGTTGAAATTGTTCAAGCTGAAATTTACCAAGTAGATAATATCATATACAAATACAAGACTAAGAATATTATTCATTGGAGGATCACAATATATACAAGTACCTGAGCATACTGATCCACGATAATCACGAAATGTGTCGCTGACGCTTCTTCGATAGTATTGCATGTATTATCCGATGTGGCTACTACTCCTAAACCAAATAGTCTCTTTCACACGTCACGCGGTGTTTGCAGTATCCATAAAGACCGCTTTGCATGCCCCAAATGGCAAACCGCAACGTTTACATATTTATGAGCACGAGATTATTGTACGCGTTTCGAGAAAATATACGAGAAATTATCATGGTAGTTAATAATGTTATGTACAATAAATTTGTAGCAATTGAGTGTAAAGTTTCATCATAATACTGATACCCTGGTGTTTAAATAAATACACCCATATAAACAAATTAATAACCAATAAACAATGTTTTGCAAACATTATATCATGGTAGTATTTCGTTTTTTGCTGTTTTGCAAATTTTCAATTACAAGTATGACAATAATGGACAAATTTTGTGTCACCGCAAATATTTCATGTTTTCCAAACATTTTCCAAAGCATTCAGAAATTGCGCTTTATATTGAATTTGTGGTACTGGATTGTTGAGACCCTGTCGAATTATGTTTTTTCAATCAAAAAGTGAGAAAAAACACGGTATAAAATGTTCACAGGTGGTTCATTATTGTACTTTATAATATACGTACGGCTATGTAAATTAGACATTGTATAGCACATATTCTGGAATAATTTCATTATTTCCAAAATTGATGGCTCACACTGCAGTTTGTTGCTGACAGTGTTATAGTATCCGGCTAAATAAAAGACTTGAATATATTTAGAATTGATATTTTTAAATATAATATATATTCCGAAGAGAATCGTTCTTTTAATGAAATGCATTATTTATTGCAACTATTTTTACGAAATTTTCAAAGTTACATATTATTATAATTGATTAATACAATATATACTGATTCAGTGAAACTTGTTTGATATAGAACAGCAACTGATTCATCAGTGAGAAAGCTGGAAAAGTAAACAATCTCTAATTAAACTACAAATAAATAGAAACTTGAATTCATATGCCAGGGATGTTGAAAACCATAAGTCAAAAAAGTTTATTTTTGTCAATCGATTTATTGAATGAGTACACTTACTTTTCTAAGTACATTTTTGTAATAAAAATGTAGTTTGGCTGAAAATAGATTAAATGTTGTATTTGATTAGCAATATATCTGGAAAGACGAAATTGAGGATCTTGGGAATTTGAGCGATCACTACGACCAAAGGGCATATTACCGAAGCACGCGGGCATGTCTTGTACAATTTGCTCGAACACGTCCGTCCCGGTAGGAACGCTCGTATGTACCTACCAACCGGTTAAACGCGCTGTCTATTGCGCTTTTAAAAACATGATGGGAATAGTACACACGCCTTCTCTCTATATGCAACCTATACAGATTTAAAATATTTCCAATTAAAAAAATTACTTGTGCACTTGTTGTCGAGAATAACAAACGTCAAAAATTAAATGATCAATATTTTATTCTTTTCTCCATGGTTCGTTAAACTTATTTTATTGTGAAATTGTTTTTCACACCGGAAACTGTAATTGTGAATTATTTGGAATTCTGTTTTAACGAATTAACTAATTTTTGGATTAAAAAGTTTATTGATATAATTGAAAAACAAAGTTACGAAAAAGTGAAAAGTATTTTTGTTGTATGTGTTAATAATAATATCTTAATTTAAGGTTCTAAGGAAATTACAAGTGTAATAAATAAGACGCCTAATTATTTTTAGGGATAAGAATTTATTTTTAGACAGACTGCATCGGATCCCCAGTAGCGATTCCCCATTAGTTGCGTCAAGTATAAGGAAATACCGAATTTCACACTAGAACCGCCTACTAATTAAAATACAACATAGTGTTAGTCGTAAAATTACGTTCATAATTCTTCTCAGAATCTAATGCTTATTTACATCAGAAATAATTTCCCATATAACAGTTTTCTAATTTCGTAAGTTGTTTATAATGTTTTATGATTCTACATTATATGAAATATATATTTAGTTTGTTCTAATTTTATAATGATTTTCATAATCTTAAAGGTTAGATATTCAATTATAACGAAATTGGTATATCCGCTTGAATAAGGTTTTTGTTGATGTAATTATAAAGATAATCATTAAGTTGAAATTGTTATTCATAATTTTATTTACAATATGTTAAATCCTTATAAATAATTGTTATGAAATGCACACTCGATCTTAATTAATAAAATGAAAGATTGTCAATGTTAAAAATTAAATTTGACATTTTTATGAAATTCTGACTGTCTCATTATATTTTTAAACTTTCGTAAGCTTACGACTTTTTTATAAATAATTATTTCGAATTTTCAGTTTTTAAACAAATCATTCTAAAATGATTTTTTTGTCGAAAATACATTTCATATATTTCTTGTATATTTTTGTTAGAATTTTAAAATAAATATTTTATATTCAAGTCTCTGATATTAATGCGAAAATGTTCTAAACGTGCTTAATTTAGTTCTAAGGAAATGATAATAAAAAACAACGAATTGTATTTTATGATTTTTTTAGATAACGAGAAATACAATTTTCACTCAAGGTGGACATAACAATTGACATAAAGCTTGTTGAATTTACTCTATCTGTTTTATAATTCAGGTGACACAATGTTTTCCATTTATTGTTGAACATTCTTTTGTAGAAGCTTCTGTTTTAACAGGGAATCTCACTAACTTTATCTTTTAAAAAAGATTGCCGTGCATAACCGTAGTTTCTTCACTTGAAATAACTTGTATACTTTTCTGTTTGTTTTTGTATCTTATTCCAAAGGTATAAAAATCCTTTTAATACAATGACTAAACTAGTTCTTTCAAATCTCAACATCAATTTTAACAATTATTTTCTTTGTTTTTCTACTTTTAAAATTATACTTATGATATTATAGAATCTCATTTTACATAATTCTTTATTGTATATTCTTTTTACAACAAATTATTTTATTAAAATAATATAACCACATGACTTATCTTAAAAAGATATTTTGGTCAGCTATTTCGTTTCTCTTTCCTATAGTATTAATAGTGTATATATCTACGAGGATTACCTCCGCGTAGTTAACCAATTGATTTAATGTCAATTCGTCCCCACTAAAATGTCTCAAATTTCAATGCTCTGTCATCGAATATATCTGGTGAATTGAACAAAAAAAAACACTTAAATTATTATATACTACTATAACATAATCATCGATTTGTCAACTTTTTTTTACAGAAATAGCTTAATTATTTTTATAAACAATTTTCTAAAATTGTTCTACATTTTATTTAAGCAAACGACCAAAAAATGCTGTTATGAAAATACATAAACTTATTAAAGTAACATTTTTATAATAAATTCCACTTTTCACATTATTATTTTAAATTTATTTCGGGTTTTACTGTATTCTCATGCAAACGTTACGCAGCATTCATTTGAATATTTAAAAAATGCTCAGAACACCTTAACCGAAAAATCGTTACTTAGGTAACTGTTTTGTTAAATTTTTGCGCGCGCGAACGAGAGAAAAAAGAGATTTGGGTTCATGCGAGTTATTCGAATTATCCGTATGGGATGCCATGAGAACCGTGATTCAGCAGTTAATGTTCAGACGTGTAAATTCCCCAAGTCAATCGACTGTCTAGAAAGTAGTTTTCTATTCTAAAACATCGAGTACGAAAGCAGTCGCGGGGGACGACGAGAATGCGAGAAACACGATAAATCCTGAGCATTGGGACAGGTCGGGACGAGTTTACTGGTGTAATCCTACGACGACGAGATAAGCATCGGATAAGAATGAAGATTTTCGAGAACCTTTTAACACCGTGTTTTTATCTCTCAGTTGTGGCCCTTAATCCACTTACGGGTGTTCCCTAATCCAAAAAGCGCGCTCCTCGTCAACCGCGATCCCGTCGTTCTTTAGATTAGCTAGTCCTTGAAATTAGCAAAGAATATGTGCTAATGTGACATGTATGTTTAAATATTTTGTTTACTGATCGTCTCGATATTAAAATTATTTCTTCTCAGTCATATATGTTCTTCTCTTAAAGTCAAATTTCCTTTAACGAATGAAAATGTTAAAAGCATACAAATCAAATTCGCTAATTTCTTCAGATTTTCATTTAAAATATTGAAAAACTTACTTATCACAAATTTAATGTTTGATTTTTTTTACCAAATTATTTTTGTAAACAGTGATTTTGCTGTAAAAGGTACCTTTAACGATTCTACTAAAACACTTTATTACATTAGGATTTCATTTTATTACAGTAACTACAATCTTTCTTTGCTATGTCAAGTCTTGTCTCGTCTTTTCTATGTTAAAAGCAAAAGAAGGGTAAAGGTTATTGATGTTGTGAATAACGAAAGTGAATGAGTATTACTTACTTGCAAATGAAAAGTCCTCTTAGTCTGCTCTTATCAAGGATGCATCCTTTTCAGCTTTATTGTGTTGCTTGAATAAAGTCTCGTGAATTAGAAGAAGAAAGCCAAAATTTGAATTACGAAGTTAGACTAATGATTTGATAGGGAAGATTCATTTAAGATCAAAATAAAATTATTTTAACCAAAAGAAAAAGAGAAAAAAGAGTTTAAAAAATTTAATCAGAAAAATGAAATTTGCCGTGAAAATGTTATACAAAGATTCCGTCAAATTGGGTCACGAAACAAGATTAATTAGACTAATGTTAAGCAGAAGTAAAAAATGAAAATCCTTCTATGCTATATTTTTCTTATATTTTACTGTAAAATAAGTTATCTTGAATCTTACATTTTCTTTGTACATTTTTAATCAACTATTCTTTCTGCATTTCTTTCACATGTCAGACATCCTTTGACACACTCAAAACAATATATTTTTTAGTATAAAATGTCATTTATATATATTCAAGATATCTTTATATCTTTTGTCTCAACGAAGAGGTTCGTGAAAATCAACAGTAATCGAGGTATAATTGCAATTGAGTACTTGTCAAATTACTAACAAAATATGTATTTATTTGATGGAAGTAATTGGCTCAAATGTTATATACTTATTCTCGAAAAGGTCTTTTTAAAGTGAAAAGATTCTTTCGGTTCGAATAAAATGCGCTCAACCCTCTGTTACTTACACGATAAAAGAATCACTCAGCTGCCGCTATAAAAAGAAGATTTTTTCAAATCTTTGTTCAGAGTTAGCACTTATATTTAATATGTAATTGTAGTTTTATAAAATTCAGGTTAAAGACGAGCAGTAAGGCATTTTTTTTCTTTTCTGAGGTAGTCAAGTATGAAATTAGACTACTATGTTCCAAGCAAGAGTTAAACGTGAGAATTCATCGAACCAAAACGGAATTCAATTTGCCCAAAAAGTTACCCTGCAAACTGAAAAGTATATTAGTAATGTACAAAATATTTTCGATAATAAATATGTTATAAATGTTCTTTTACTTTCAAGTATTTCATTGTAAAATATTGAAACTAAGTTATGCTTTTTGATTCTTACACTAATTGCAAAGTATAGTTTTATCTTAACTATGTTAATTAAAAAAGGGTTCTTTTGGCCAAATTAAATTTCAAATCCAAACTCAAAGGATTTTGTTGATTTCCGTCCTTCGCATACATTTTTAAATTCAAAGTAAATATCCGTATTTTTAAATCGTACGTTTTTTAGGATTAATTCAAAGTTTCATGTTCTTCTCAAAAAGTAACTCAAAAGTTTAGCATTTTGTATACTGCCTAAAATTCAGCTTTAAATATGTTGGCTTTATAATTTAATAAAATTTAATTCCGTCTTGCTTAACAATTTAATCGTACTGTTTAAATTATACATTTAAATGACGTTTCATTTCAATAATCCAACGTTTGACTTTGTAGCCGTTAATGTACACCATAATTAAAAAAGGCGAATAAAACAAAATTTGCTTTTTCTTTCAGAGGATTTCCAACCTCACTTATGTGCCTTTGAATCATGTGCAAAATAAAATCCTCCGCCTTTTACAACCGCCCGCATTTAAAACCTACAAATTAAGATCACCTTGATCCCTTCACAGCACAAAACCCGAGAGTCGCGGTAATCCCCAAACTGTAACCTCCACGTTTTTAAATCTGGACAACGCCTCTTTGTATAATTAATATAATAAAACGTGGCATGTAACAGGCGCGATATATTCAACAGTGCGTTTTGCATGAAATAAAAATGGCCGCAAAAAAATGTTGATTTTCGTCGCGCGAACAAGACCGGTGTCGAAAAGTGCAATTTGTCTTCGTCACGTAGCATTTCATCCCAGCCTCTTTCGCGTTCTCGGTGTCGCATTCTTATGCACATGCACACTAATGCGAAAAGAGTGGTGTTGTAAACGAAATGCACAGAGAGTAAGAGTTGGGGGGGGGG
>JABFPJ010003442.1:0-16121 GCA_022817425.1 Gryon sp. ZL-2020 | reverse complement strand
ATTTATCAAAATTAAAATTTGTTGTATTACAAAAAAAATTTATTATGGTTAATTAAAATATTGTTTAAAATTTCCCCCCGTAGGGATTATAACTGCTCGCAGTTATAACGTGTAACTTTTTTTTTATCTAAAATGTATTTTGACGATTGACAACTGTCATTATCTTCAAAAGAGTTGATTTTTTCATTATTGACAGCGATATTGACAGTTGTCAATTGTCAAAATACATTTTTGACATGAAATTCGTACTCGACGACCTCAAAAACCTATATAAAATCCTTGATTTTAGCAAAAAAGTTGATTTTTTGATTATTTATAGCGATAATGACAGTTGGCAACTGGCAAAACCGTTTTTTGACACAAAATTTGGATTCAGCGACCCCAAAAACCTTATAGAACAAGATATCGGGTAAATATCTTAAAAAATAATCAAGAAATTGATCGATCAAAGTTTACAAGTCCGTTGTGGACGGGAAGCCAGTATACTGGCTCGGGAGGGGGGGGGGGATTTTTCCTCGATCATCCCTTTGATGAATACTAAAAAGTTCTAATATGTAAAATAAAAAAGTTCGTAAAAAAACACCCCGTTCTCAAAATTATAGAATACTACTCATTCAAGTTAAGTAGCCTTGAAATTCAGTTTTCATCAAAAATGAGATCATTAGACTCAGATACCAAAATTTCCTTAAAAAATGCTCAAAACTTTTGTTTCAGGATGTTTAAAACTGTTTATAATGTTTCTTCTATTTCTATTAGTTTTTATATACTTAAATTGATTTTCAACATTTTGACATTTTCCTACAACAACGTTAGAAACGGCACATCTCATTATTTTGAATCTGCGAATGATTACATCACGCCACAGACTCAGAGTCGTTTCTATTTTGATAAACCTGCTAACCAAGTCAGAAGTTGGTTTTGCAACAACAGTCTAATCCTTAAGCCCATATGATTCATGGTCGAAAAACACGATAGAACGTGGAAGAAATACGCGACCCTAGTGCATTTCTCTGAGCTTCGTCGTCTTGCCGAATGTTCTACGACCACTGAACCCTCGAGTTTGTCATAGAAATCTCCTGCATCGTTTATGACAGGCTTCTGATGCGGAGATGAGTCTACGTGACTGGCATGACATAGCGCTAGATGGCATCACTTCGCCAAATCTGCACGTGACCCTAATACCCGCATCCAAGATGTTCCCATGTGCATCCTCTTTCTATCTTTTCCGCCCTCCAAGGATACGTTTGTAATTTTGACTCCAGGCTCGGATTCATTATGTATTATGTTTCTAATATTGTCGTATTAACGTAGCGGAAATCCTTCCGTCGAAGACAAAAGACAACTTAAACTAGCGAGTCGAGCTTCGCGTTGGAACAATTTCAAACGTGTCACAGGATCCAATTTAATTTCAAGTGTTCTGAAATATGCAAACTGTTATTTTGTTCTGTTTTACAGCACACTTTTGAAATTCAATCGTTGATGCATTTTACAAACCCAAGTAATAAACCAATTCAGAAAAATGATACAAATTCAAATGGCCTTGTGAGGAAATATCTATTGAAAGTCAAATTGTGATTTTAACATTTTACATTTATTTGATATAGTCGATTTTAATAATAACTGTCGATGTAGGTTTTTCATGATTGTAAATTTAAATACAATACATTAAAAGTGAACTTTGTACATGTTAGGTGAATGTTTGGTCGGTGTTCATGTTCGTTGAATAGTCGCTTATTAATTGCTTGCGACTGCGTTGTCATGAAATGAACGGTCGGATGGCTCTGTAATGCATGTCGATGGCAATGTTTGCGCATGATATTTTAACTGTAATGCCGGTTGATCGTATGGTTAATTGAAAATCATAACGAGTTCTAGAATGTACTTTTGCTGTGTTGATGGCTGTTTAACGAATAAGACGAATAACTTGCATTAATTATTTATATTTACATTACCAAAATAATGTATACAGTTATGTATATATTTTTTCACCAGTGAATTATTGAACTATATATCAGTAAAAAATTACATATATATATGTGAAAGAGACAGCTGTATTACTAAAATAATTATTTCTATGAACATCTCATAATGTAATTAATTGTTACATTTGATATTGGCATTATAATTTTGAGTATGCTGCAAATTACTTTCTCATTTGTGATTATATGTTTTGTTATTTGGAATTATAATAATTAATTCATATAAACAAATGTACCTCGGATTAAGAAGATCGATATTACATTTCAAATTTCCATGCCTTTTGGCAACAAATGTTAATTTAATAAACAATTCAGTTTTAACTAATTCCCTTGTAATATACATAGTTAAATTATCGGATTATTTTCGTATAAGTCAAAATTATTAATTAAGAAAGTTATATTATTCAAAAACATCTAATATAATTTAAGAATTTAGTAAAAATTGTTACGCAACAAAAGTTGTGTTTATAAAGTAAGTGTATAAATTCAAATTTAGTTTGTTTATAAATCGAATTTAATTTTTTAATTAAAATTTGCATCTTAATTACAATTGCATATACAGGTTATTATTTGGAATGTTCAATTCTACTATATTACAGCCAAATTCAAATTCGGTACTTTTGCAATGTAAAATTGGATTGATTTTTCAACTCAAATTCAGCTTCAGATATATTTCAATTTCAATTTAATTTTTTTCAAGAGACAAGATTATTCTTTACACGTACATATCACGCTTCCAAATTTTAATTTAATCTCAAAAGAAAAACAATTTTTACAGAGAGTCATTGTCTTAATGGTATATTGTATCTGAAAATAAACGTGTCTAAATATACACATATGCATAATTATGAAAATTCTAGTGCATTAAATTAAATAGCTTCGATTCTCTATTGAAATAATTGCTCGCAGATGCATTGTTATGGAATGTACGGTTGACTGATTCTGTAATACACATCGATGACGATGTTTGCGCATGATATTTTAATTGTAATGCCATTCGATCGTAAGATTAATTGGAACGCGCAAGCGGGAGCCTGTGACTGTTGGCGTTTCATGTTCTTGTGTACACAGACATGCACCCACACACGCATACGTTGGCGTCCATGTCAGACTCAATATTGATATGAATCTCCGAGGACGAAGAAAATGAGCTGTAGAAAATTCAATCTACACGTCCACCGGACATACGTTCAAGCTTTTCCGTTGCCGTGATATTCCAAGTCAGAATGAAACTCGATTCGAGCTGTCTAAACTTGTCGATATTGGATGCGAGAATGTTTTCGAGATGGGTTTCAATTTCAGGATAGTAGCTTCCTTCTCTCTGTGTTACAGTCGTAGCAATTACTCAGGCGGCTAATTGATCAGTCACTTACTCTCACGGCTTTCGCAAATGATGTCAACGCATTTACTATGCCGCCATCGAAGGCTCTTAATGGCTCTCAATTGTGCTACATTGACACTGAAAGCTACTTTCATTCGCCTCAATACCTCTGGTCGCTTCCAGTTCAAAAATGTCAGTTCGTGACCTCATATCAGACGATGTGATTGCAAGTCAGATACCACAGTTCTAGTCGGCATTTTGTTCCATAATAAATTATCATATAATTTGCTAGAACATGTTTCAAACATTGAACGTTAAAAAAACAGAATAAGAAAATAGCTTTTGTTCAATTTTTAAGTGAACTAACTTATTCAGTTTATAATTTTATGCTTTCTTTGATATAATGTAAATATATAAATTACAGTCTAATATTTGATGGGATTATATAACTGTATTAAATAAATATCAAATTACGAGGATAATTTGAATTAGATCACCTGTTGACCTACCTAATGCATAAGTTCTGCAAGTCCCCGAGAGAACTCATGTCAATTGCACATACAATTGGCTGGTAGACTTGACGATAATACAACCCTAAAACATCGTTTCTCTTTAGCTTCTTCGTATCATTAACGTAACCAGCGTTTCATAGTCTTTTGGGAATTAATATAAACATATGTCACTATATCGATAGAGCTAAATGCTTAGTTATTTCAAAATGATCCTTAAAATGTCTTACAATTGTTTGGTAATTAAATATTAAATAAATATACTAAGAACAAAATTGTAACAAAAGTATTTAATCTTTTATTTAAAGAAAAGATTATTTGATTTTATTTTACTTTTCTAACAACAAAAATTAAGTTATTCTACTTTCAGAGTTAATGCAATTTTTAAAAGAAGTTCAACTTAGCTCAGTTTTTCACATTACTCTTCTTATTTCCAGGATCTTTTTTGTTAACAATATCTCAGTGATAAATATTACAAAAAATAATTTAATTTACTGACAAACGTATTTCATTGACAAAACATTGAAACATAAGTTAAAACAGTGTTAATAAAAATATAATCGGATTGAATAATGAATGAATTTAAAAAGTATTTCATGTTTTATAGCTGTTGTTTTTGGCATTTTAATTCGTATAAGTAATAAATTGCATTATCTGAAGTGTCAATATAGTTGGGTGATTAAGAAAACTTGTAAATAAATCGTTTGTTTAAAAAAAAAGTTGTCCGGTTTCTGTAAATGAAAGCTCTTTACTCGCGACCACAGGCGAAGTTCAAGGATCGATCCAAAAGCTGCTCCCACTCGAGAAACAGAGAGACGTAAAGTGGAGGTGGTGCATGGTGCGCAGACGCATCGCTTGCAACGTGTTTATTATACATGTTTTATAAACGTACACAATCTTGCAATAACTGTGTGAAATGCACCCTGCCACATACATGTGTTCGCAAGTTAGCAAGGTTTCGCTTCGGAGGAAAGAGGAATCCTAAAAATGGCTACAACTTTTCACCGATATCCTTCTTGTTGTCCCGTATTTTCACTCAAACATCATCTTGTCTTTTTTTGGCAAATATTATCGTACCTAAAAATACCTTGTTTTCTTTAGGTTGTACCAGTTTAGACTGATTTAATAAAATTGTTCAAGTTTAATAATGATATAGAATTATTAGGTTCTTTTATAATTTTTAAATAATAACACGGCTAGTAATTTGTAATATTATGAAATATAAAGCAAATTATTATGTAATAAAAAATAATACATTGTTATCAATTTTGATCATTTTTTGTATTATTAACTCGTAGATGAAAAATAAAATATTTTTCAATTCTAAAAATATTCTTTTACCATTCTTCTTAAATTGCCTTTTCATTTTTATCAAATCATCATATTACAATTTGTTAGTATTATATCAAATTCAAACCACAAAATAGAATTGCGGAAACGATAAGGTATAACCACAAACACTGAAAATCGAAGTATGCGTTCAGTCGTTTAGAGATTAAGTTTAGAGTTACATTGTCGTGGTCCAAGATAAAAAATATTAACATACAGAACACGTTTAACATTTCGACTTAAGAAAATGATATTTTTGAGTACAGAGTGATAAGTTTTATTGCAGTTATTATATTTTGTCTGATTCACATGAAAAAATATAAAAATTAAGAATTTTTTGAAAGTGTGAATGTTTAATAGGAGTTAAAAGTATTAAAATTCAATTTACTATTAGTCTTTTTAATTTTTTTATTCTAATTTCAAGCATTCAAAACTCAAAACAATTGATTTCTGGAACCAAGAAACATTTTTGTTACTACATAGTAGATTTCGCTTTCATCTAAGAACCTTTTTATGGTCCCAAAAAATTGTTCCACCCGTGCTTTACATGACAAAATGATATGACCAAAGAATATTTGCATTTATAATTGAAAAATTAATTCTCTTAATGTTCAATAAAAGCAAGTCTACTCCACGACAGTGCGGTTGCGTTTATCAATTGCAGACTATTGCAGAATTCGAGTTACAGCTTAAAGCATTAAAAACCACTTAAAAATCACGGTTCGTCTAATTAATATGTATATGGTATCTCAAAAGATGTCAGGGCTTTTGTGCGAGGGTGTCGTCCTTTGTGTCTTCCTACTTTGTATTCAATGTAAAGTTGCTTTGAACGTTCGGTGCGCCGAAATTATTACGAAAATACGTAGTCTCTCTCTATAGTAGTGAATTCCCCGACAACGCAAACTGATTTGTCTTTGATCCGAAACACAAGCGATTTATTATTTTGAGTCTACGTATCGGATCGCACAAAGAAATCGTGATACCCAATGCGCAAATTTCCGAATTTCGTTTTTCCTCACAACGTTATGATGATATTTAAATAGATTAACATATAATATCCACGCCAACAATAACGTTGGTTATATGACATTAGTCTGTATTAATGAGAGACAAGATACTTTGTGATTACACACTGGCTATCATATGCGCTTGAAACTTCGCAGTCATCAATACGCAGTCACAACGAACGGTATTTTCAAAATGGATACTATATCAACAATTTTTGAATTAAGAAAATTTAAGTATGTAAATCCTGCGTTCTTAGAAAAGATCTCTATTCATAATTTTATTACTTTCAATAATTTTCGAAATACATTGTTTTATTAATAATAAGTTTTTTTATTATATTTATTTATACTTATAATAAACTGATTTTATTTTTATAAAGCTAATTTATTGGCTTGTAATACTTTTTGTTGAATTTGTTTATATTGACATTTAATTTGATTTAAACCAGCGTAATAAATTGTTTATTTCGTTACATATGTCTTTGGAAGGTTTGGACACAATTCTTTAAATAATTTTTATATTATTGAATTTTTATTGTATATATTATTAATTACAGCTTTTCATGTTGTAAGCTGTCTTCCATTGGCATTGGTTTTTTAACAATATTTAGTTATATATTGTGATTTATTCATATAATGAAAGCAATATATATATTATTTTTTCCACGTTAAAGTAAATCGTATTATTTCAACATAACATGCATTCGATTATGATCTTAAATTTCTCATCGATTTGATATTGAAATATCTATTTACGGTGAAATTATATATTCTAGAATGATAATCCTTTTATTATACAAGTATTTACTTTTAACTGAAATTTGAATAAAAATGTTTTTCTCATAAAAAGATTCCCCACACTATTAAGTTTTCCTGCACAAAATATCTGTGAATGGAATATTTCAGACATAATATCTCATTCCAAAAGTACCCCTTAGACAAAAAATCTCAATAAGATAAAAGGTAAGTAGTTAACATAACGCAATACAGGAAAATACTATTCTGATAAAACTTTTTTTATTTCCAAACAAATTTAATTATTTTAAAATGAATAAGTATTCAAACATTATATATAATATTTGAATAATTATAATAAATTATTAAATATGATATAAAAATGTATATGTAAAATTATGATATTCATTTAGCTGTATTTTAATTAATTAAATTGAAACAAGTAAGATAAAGAAATCTGACAAAACAAAAGATAAGTCAAGCCACGTTATACAACGAACTAACAGCAAGTTGTCCGAAAATTATTGCTGCTAAAATGCTGCATAATGAATCGTTATATCACCTTGTTCGTCGTACGCACAATCATGCCATGTGAATGCAAGTACAAGATCAAAACTTATTATTCCACCGCAATTTGTAAGTACAATACGTAGGGTAGTAAATTTCTGTTTAATGATAAAGGTATGTTATGTACGTCATGCAATATTTTAATTAGAATTACAATTAGAATAATCATAAAAATAATAAATAATATTCAAGAAACGCATTTTTTCCAGGTAATGTCTTTTTGAAATGATAACATCATATTTTTTTACATTAATAAAAATGTAATATAATTGTAAAATCTGTGCGATTGAAATAAGAAGTGACACATAAAACAATTCTTTTAATGTTGATGCATTTTTGTTTAAAGAATGTTACAGGTTTTATTACAAGATAAAATCGCAAATCCACATTTATGAAAGATCTAATAATTTACTACAAATTACTTTAATATTTTTTGTTATAAAAAATGTGTACAATTTAATATTCGTTTTACGTGATAATACGTTTTTCTTTTTAAAATCATGTCGAATTATAGAGATTATAAATGACATTGTAATTTGTATTAGATTTTTATTTACCGTTTGTAAAGTGACATTTTCATGTAATATCATTCAAGTAATATCACTCAAATCACATTTTCCGAGGGTTGAAAAAAAGGAAAGGTGATTTCTCTTGATGTTGAACAAGTTTATTACAATGTTATTTCGATTATTGAAGGTTGTTGCCAAGTCCTTTATGAATCGTTTGATCACAATACATAAAGCAGAGATAGAGAAAGTATCTTTGATATTTTATATATTCTGCACCCTGCTTCAAAAGCCGTAATGCATTAAAAGCAATAAATAATTGTTCACGCTTCATTTCATTTTCTCATTTCCTACTTCGTCCGTTCCAGTCATGACCTTTCGCTGCGACAGTACGATCATAGTCATAGCTATTATACCTCGAGCATATACCCATCGCTATCAGAATATCTGTCCGTTAGAACCAGACGACGCTTTTATTTTTACTTTGAATTTCTTGATAACGCTGATTTGGCTAATACGCTAATTTTTCAAATTAAATCACATTTTAATTCAATATTTCAACAGCAATTTTATCATTTGAACAGTTTTTGCAAACATTTTCCTTTATCGGAAAATGTATATTAGACGCAAGATGTTATCTGTTTAAATCATCATTTAGCTGCGTTTAATGAAGCATTTGCGAAGGCCTCTTTTCTAACATAAGAAATCAGTGCAAATTTAAAAAGAAACTCAACGTATTTATGAAGTTTACCAAGTATTCCTAAGTTTCTTGCAAAATCAATTTTACATCAGAATGATGTTTCTCGAAGGAAAGGTAAAGAAAGTTGAAGAAAAAGAGAAAAGAAGCACGAGAAAATGTACAAAATAAAATGAAAAGAGAGCGAGATAGGTGTATACAGAGAGAGAGAGAGAGAGAGAGAGAGAGAGAGAGAGAGAGAGAGAGAGAGATAGAGAACGAGAGAGAAAGAGAGCGTGAGAGAGAGAGAGAGAGAGTGAGAGGAAAAAAAAGTAGCCAAGCTTTGTAGCACCGCTGCAGGACATTACCAGCAACCGTCGAAAGTCCGGGAAGCTCTTTCACCCTCGTGTTTGATATGTCGAGATATTGCAAGTTTGAAGTCCTGCGTGTTACGTAGAAGTTAAGTTTATGCCCCAATGCAGAGCTTTATCAAGCAACTGAAATCGGCAGAAACTTCCAATATACTTAACATCGAATTTCCACAGCTTATAATATTTTGTAGAAATAATTTGTTGTAAGCTAGCAGGGGAAAGAAAATGAGTCCAAACTGCTGTAATTTGTTTAAGAAAACGAGTTTTACTTTTTAATTACAGTACCTTATTTATGTTATTTAATCGTAAATGCATATTCCGACATTGTTATTTTTGTCATTTAATTATGCGCATATTTATGAGATTGAATAAAAATAAAATAGCATTTTTGATTAGATTATCAATATTATAACATTAATAAGACATTTACGTGAAACAAAACTTGGGCCAATTTGTTAAAGAGAAATGAAAGTATTGAAAGTCGTTTAAATAAAGTCTGTTTAACTTTGAATAGAAGAGAGCACAAATTAATAACAGACAAAGCAAGAAGTCGTTAAAGCTTTTGAAGAAGAGTCTGCATCAAAAGAACATTGAAATGCTTATCATTTCACGAAATGCTTTACCGATGCTGTTTTCAACAAAATAGTATTATTTCAAAAGTTGTAATGCTTAGGGGTGACTTTTATGTGAAAAACCTACAAAGTGATCAATGTTTCTAAAAAAAAAAATTATTAGTTAGATTTTTATTCAAAAGATTCCTTTTAAAAATCGTGCGAGAAATCTGAATATTGATAATATTAATAATAATTAGAATGAAAGTTTGTTGAATACAGTTTTGACAATTATTTTCCAATATTAATAATCAAACGAAAGTATATAAATTTTGCACAATATCCTATTTTATTCGACCTTAATAAAAACTTCATATTGAGTACCTCTTGAAAGAAAACGTAAAAGCGAACGAATGAAAAAAGTGGTCATTAAAGTATGGCACTTCGATATATAACGATCGATCGAAATCAGAGTTTATTAAATCGCGAGACATAAAAGTTATCGAGGGCAGAATGGAAGATCATGTTTGATCATAAGTAGTGATCTCTGTCCTATATAGGTCTCTGCATGCATAAGATCCGCTGCGTAAGAAAGATTCCGAGCAAGACTTTTTTGGTGTGTTTGCATATACCTAAGTACGATGCCAATAATGAAATGTAGTAGACGGAGGTGATTTTGCTTGTGGCTTATCGACGTACAGAGATAAATTATTCTGACAGTATTCAAGCGAAAAGGAAATACTTGTAACAGCACTTTTTCTCGGCGATTATTTATGCACCGATTTTTCAGAGTTATTGGACAAAGCACTTTTTAAAAATTTTTCACGAAAAATCAGTCTAAAGTGAAATAAATTGAATTTTAAAATGCGAATGAAAAATGCTTTTTACAAAGTAAACAAAAAAAGATTGGTTTTTAAAGTTAAATAAATTATTAAATAAAATTATATTACCTTTTAGTCAAGCTAAATGCAATATTTAATCCGTGAAATGTAATAATAAAATGCTTCACAATTTTATTTTTAGTTATAATACAATTACTATTATCATTATATTTATTATTATTATAATTATGATTATGCGTGTACAAGAATAAGAATAAAATGTAAAAATATGTATGATTTAAATGAAATAAAAACAAATTAATTTTTATTTCAAAATCATTCAATTTCATTTGAGTTTGACTGTACGGTCTTGGAGAGAAAGTTTTATTAAAATGCGAATGAAAAACATTTTTCTTTTCTTAAAATATATAACAAAATCTCTTTGAATGTAATTGAACGGAATTTCACGATATACAGAAAAAGTAGGTCGATAATAGATTAAATGTTCACTTCGGGTTGCCAGAATTCTCAGATATAAATTTCAAGCAAAAAGATAGGATAAGACTTTCCGGTTAAAAAATAAAAAAAGCTGATCTCTGCGTCAATATATCAAGTTTTTATTGACATTTCGAAAGCATTTATTTAGGTAGAAGTGAATTTTATGAGATATAAGCGAAGTTACAAATTACATAAGAAGATATTGAGTTAATTAAAATTTGACTACAAGTATTTCAACGTCTCAAAACTTGCTCTACATCGACACGCCTTAATGAAAAGTACTTCTAAGAAATATTAATTTCATATAAAATGAAATGAAAATATTTGTAAATTTATTTAAAAAGTATACGGTCCAGAGCATTCGTAGATCTTTGTACTTGTCTTTAATTTGAAAACTGATTAATATTCACATTTATACAAGTTATCCCTTATTAAAACAAAGTAAAATGAAATAGAATAAAAATAATGAAGAAGCTGATTATCACAATTAAAATATATGTCTTTATTTACAAATTATGAATTATCTACTTTATTTACAAATTACAATTATCAAGAGTTGATATTACATATTTAGTAGCCACAAAAATAATCAAGTAAAATTGACAATGTAAATAATTAAAGTTGTAGTATATAATGGATCACGAGTGTGAACATTAGATTATTGAGTGTATACACTGGACCATAAGTGTGAACATAGTATGTTGAGTGAAAACGTTGGGCTGTGAATGCCAACTCTGGACATAATTAAACAGGATCGTTTGATTAAACATCCTATATTATTGATAATCACCGAAACTTTCTTCAAGTGTTTAAACTGAAAAACAATTTTTACAAGTAAAATAAATGATAAGCTTCAAAAAATGAATCGAAATTGGCATAAACAGAGAAGGAATCATGTGAATCAAGAAAATCTTAGTTAAATTAGTTAAATCTTGGTATTGTGTGTATCCACCTTTGCTGCAATTGAGCTAAGCTAGTTATGCCATAGTTGAGTTCTCCGAACAGCTTGATGTGATTAAGTTTACCCTTAATAAAAAAAATTGTATGTTACAAAAATTAAAACACTTAAAATTTAAGTTAGACAAGTAATTTCATAATGTTTCTGTTTCGTCCGACTAAATACAGGATATTTCACTTAATACAAGTTACTTTATATACCTCTATAGAACTTTAATACAATCTAAATGTGTAAAATGTAACCGAACGAAGTTTGGCAAAAATTGTATCTTGTTGCAAGACTTAATGCTTGACGCACCGCAGAACCATTGAGCATCAACGAACAAAAAGCATAAACTGTAACATTCGTCTCAGCCGACCGACTGCGTCGTTTTCTTCGAGAACATAAAAGGAGAATAACAAGTAGAAGATGAAGAAACAGAACCGAATCCCTTCTTGTACGCAGGTGTGCGAAATTCGTGGCGTTGCTTCTCTCGAGAAGGATTTCGGAGGTTGAAAGAAAGGACCGACGAGAAGGTGGATGAACTATAGGAGGTGGGAGGGTGAAGGGTAAGTGCGCGGGGGATGAATGGCGAGTGCTGCCAGTGCATCATCGGCGGCTGCGCGTACTACGCGGGGGTGGTCGTTTTTGGATGCCAAGCAGCCGTCAGTTACCGGCGAGCCGCGAGACTAAGCTCCTGTTATTTTGTCGATTCCAAATATCCGCAACAAATTTTGCGTTGATAAATTGTTGCAGTTGACAAAATGATAAATAATGCCGGATGATTGAAAGCAAGAATTGTCTTAAATTATGTCAGTTTTATGTTCGCGCAGTTTTAATACGTGGCCGGTAATAAAAAGGTGTGGTACTGGTGAGTGATTGGGCAGTCCGTGGGATTCAGCAGACGTACTCTCGCAAAAATCGTTTTATTGTCATGTTACGAAACCACGCAAATTCTGAAGGAAAACACACGATTGCCAGCAGGTAAAGCCAACCGGCGAATGCACTTGCGTTGTTGCAAGCGCAAAATTTATGGGTGTGTTTAAGTTGTTGGATAAAAATCCGGCAAAACCCGCGAAGAATATGTAAAAAGTTGCGAGGGCTATAGTAAGGTAGACCATTCAACGGGCACGAAAGAAAAAGAAAGAGTGAGCGCAAAAAAAGGCAGAATGGAATTTAGAAGAGGTTTAAGAAACTTTCTGAGTGTAAGATTGAATCTACTAGAAAGATTAAGTGTGCACGAGATTTTGAAAGATTAAGAGGGATTGAATTTTTGCAAAGACACTGTTTACATAATAATCTCGACGGTTGCATTGTTTTACTCGTAAAATTGTTTTGATAAGAGGAATAAAAGGCTCTTAAAATTAGTAGTACAATAAATCTCCATTATATTGTTTATTTACATATTCGTCATTGTATTATATATCTGACATCGATCTAATATCTATTCATATATTCTGTAATCCGTCCAAATCTATTTCATTTGCATAATTATTTATTAATATAATTCATCATTTGGAACTTTGAAACTACATCACTTAAGGGTACGACTTCTTAAGTACCAAAAATATTTTGTCTAATCATTTCAGATTATGAAGATTCCATATTAATTCAACCCAGATATCACTTTCATTGACAACATCAAACAAGTTACTCGAACAAATTTTGCGGGTCTGGAATATTCGTCGTGGATTTTCAATCAAGTTCATCGGAGTGAATATCTCGTCTGTTATGAGTTTTGATTCGGTTCATGCGAACACGATTAATGTGCGCAGGTAAATCGGCTTTCAAGTGCCGTTGACGCTTCCCTCTTTAACGAGACAGTTTCGTTTTCTGTTTACTCATCGGCGCTTCATACGAGACCTCATCGCGACGAATCTATGGCTGCATAGCAAACACATTTACGAACCCTTCACAGACCACGAGGTACGTTTCGCATGCCGATTACTTTGCTGTTACACAATTTCTTTCTAATTCAATAATTTACTACAATTAATACATTTTCCAATAGTATCGCATTAACATTTTTATTACAAGTCAAAATCCAACTGAAATTTAGAACAGTATTCTACAATTCAATTGGGAAATTCATTTACTTAAGTAACTTTTTACTTACTTAATGTATCCAAATATATTATAATTGATACCTAGACTTAGCAATTTTTTTGCATTTACACCTAAAAACTAGGTTGTTAAATTATCTCCATTAAGGAGTTTTACTTTTATGTCAATTTTGAAAAAATTGAATGCTTTTTATTGTTATAAGTATTATATTATGAAAATTTTGTTTTATGAAATTATTTTTTAAATGAAATTAAAAATAAAAAAGGACACAATGAGAATTGAACATTAAACCGCAGTATTTCTATGCAACGCCGCAAGCTTTCGATATTTTAACTATCCGATAATATGTATAATATGAAATGTTTTGAGTGTAATTGAGAGTGTAACTTAAACTGCATAGGTCACAGACCTGCTTTCTAAAACTCCAGAATTACCTCGACCTACAGCTAACCGTATCTCTTACGTTAACGACCTTTCTTAGATTTCAGTTTACGACACTTATCCCTACTTAAGGGATGATCAGCCAAACGGAAAATGAAGTTTATTACTACGTCTTTACAATCGTAATTCTTCATTTCCGCTATAGTTTGATTATCATGATGCGAATTTCACTGGGAATATAATTTTGAGTTACATTGTCATTATATGACCTATGAGATGATAAAATCAGATTTCAAACGTAAAAATATATTAGATGGTTAATTGTCTTTTTCATTTATAGAAAGTAATTTGAATGCAAATTTTTGTAACGTAAATGTATTAATATATTCATTTTACATAACTAATTGTTATTATGTAAGGAGACAATAAATTAAAAATAATCAAAGTAGTGTAATTCACCAAATCCAAACATATCAATGTCCCGATGAAACAACCAATTCGGAAATATAATATTCTAAATTCACAAATTATGATTCATCAGCAGACACCCATCAAATTCTTACGACTTGTCTTTATGTAAATGAACCGGATCCTCCCTGTTCTTGTATCGTGACTCGCGTAAGTGAGGGTAACCATCCGTAACGTCCTTAATGAAAAAGGGTGAATCGCTAAGCACGATATGAAGCTAACTTTCGAGTCTGTCGACGAACGAGAGGCAAAGAAACTTGGCGCCTCAGCATAAGATCAGTATAAAGAAGACGCAAAATATAGTAACAAAAGTATATACTAAACTGCAATCAATATGAGAAACATAAAATGCTCTCTAAAAAGAACTTAATATATAATAAAAAAATCATATAGAATGACTCTTGTGCCGAATTCCATGAATAATGATGGTATCTCAATGTCCATTTCATTAGTCCTTTTTATTAGGATTACACTCAGTATAACGAATACTGTTAACCGTTATCTTGAACATCAAAATGTAGCCGATGGATACATTTTGATAATAAATTTGCAATATCTTAATTACTTCAAGTAATCAATAAAAATCTACCAATTAATTGAAATATTTTGGGCACAACTTTCTTTAATTAACATTTTTTTCGTGTGTTTAATGGCAAACAATTTTTATTCCAAAACGTTGAGTAAAACAATATTTGTGCAAATTTTCTGTTAATTATGAAATACAAACAATTTATGCAAAAGACTGCAAACAGTTTCAGAATTTGATTGAAATTATCATGTATTCATATATAGGTTAGAATATGAGTTCATTTAAGGATACTCTGAAATGTTGAATGCCGGCGTTTTTAAAAATAATTTTTTTAACTTTTGAGTAATTTTTTATAGCAAAAGTGATTAATATACTTTTTTTTCTATTATTATTTATATGTGACATGAGTCCAATGAAAAGGTTTACACAGTCAGACAGGTTAAAAGTTAATAAACTATTAATGGGCAGTCAATTTAATAATTAAAAGTATACTAATAAAAATAATGAAGTCGTTTAATAATTAATAATCAAAGTTGCATATTTTGCAGAGAACAAATATTTTAAATAAAGAATTTTTATTGATACGTATAACTATATTAATTGAAATAATAAACATGATAATGTTTATTTTCACCGCGAAGTGCGTAAATTAATGTTCAATGCAGCGTTCGAAAAAAATAAGAAGTTGAATTTTGTATACTGTGCTTTTTGGATCTATGAAAATCTCTTATATTAATTAAATTGTATTATACACTAAGAAAAATAACTTACAATAAATTACTGTTTAAACAGTAACTTGACCACAGAATTCCCATTAACCGAATAAATTCTGTCAAAAACTGGAAAATTTACTTTCTGAACACAAATTTTTA
>JABFPJ010003441.1:0-16128 GCA_022817425.1 Gryon sp. ZL-2020 | reverse complement strand
AGTGATAGACTGGTATGGTGGAGAAGACATCGGCCTATCACCTTGGAGACCTGAGTTCGATTCTCGGAGAAATAGAATTTTTTCACTAAGATTTTAATTATATAATATGAAAGAAAGTAGAAAAAAATAATGTAATTATAATATATGAATAATATAATAAAAGAACATTATTTTAATAATAAATAATTTGTCACTCTTTCAATAAGTTAAAATTCACTTTTTCTGAATAAGTTATTTCTGACTTTTTCAATAAGTGAATATTCACTTTCTCAGTGAACAAGAACTATAACTTTTCAAAAAAGTGAATATGCACCCAAAAAAAGTGAATTTTCACTTTTTCAAATTTAGAGAGAAGGTGACCTTGAAGTACCAATGAAGAATTAAAATTAAAAAAAAAATTTTTTCCAAAATTTGAAAATAAACATTGTTTCATTGTTAGCTAAACGTAATTTTGATGTAAATCATACAAATTGACCTTGTTTTAACATTGTAATCTGGAGCCGCCCCTGGCTGGCAGTGGCAGGAGCCGCCCCCAAAGCTCACCTCCGCCACCCTCTTTTCATTCTTTACTTACTATCCCCTTTGGTCTCGCAACTCAGCTCCATGCGATCCCCGACCGACGACGTCCGTGACACGTGATTGAATATTTTTTCGCTGTTCGCGATTGGTTCGACGTAGTACTACTTCTCGACTTGTCGGGTCGCCACCTGTCAAGTTAAAGAATTGCCATGGAAACCAAGCTATTCAGTCGCCATCGGAGAGAGAGAGAGAAAAAAAAAAGACGCACTTTCCGCAAGTTTACTGTATATACGAGAAAAGGAATATATCACATCTTTTTGTCGGTTCAAAATACGATCCATTTTGTATTCGACATTTTTGCAGTTTAATTGGCCATTACGAGGTGGACCGAGATGGAAAACCGCCGAAGAATTGTGATCAAGATTTTATTCGCTTTTCTTCTAATTGATCAATTATTTCAAGAGAATAATTTTAAAAATAAGTTTAACAAATTAGTTTAACAATTGTGAATTAAGTCACTTTTAATTTTCCTTTTTTTTTCTTTGGATATATTCTTGATTCTTTAATGGAAATTGTAATTATATGCAATGGTTGAAGAAAGTAATAATGTTTGAATTAATTAATTAATGCAACCTAAACATTTATAGCGAAATGTGTAGGTTATATAAATTATTTTGGATAATTGCATAAATTAGTAGAGAATCGATTTTGATACTTTTTTTGAGTGTGAAGTACTAGAAAAATGTGTAATATTTTTTTTAACTATTTTTTTAGATATTTTTTTAAATATTTTTTTTAGAATTTATATTTGTAATGTAAAAATAATACGAAATGTTTAAGACAAAAAAGGTTTAAACGAAATTTAGCAATTATATAAAAAAGGTCTATTTTTTATAATTTTTTGGTCTAAAATGTACTACTTTTTAGACCAAAAATTGCTCTAATTTATCCTAAGTTCCTACCAATTATTTATCTTTATTTTTAGTTAAGAATCATATAGAATTTTTTCAATATAATATTTGCATAAATAATGAAATTAATAACAAAAAAATAATAACAAAATAAAAAACTAATTGGGACATAAATTATAAAAAGCTGCAATAAAAAAAATAAATATTTGATATATTTTATCAGATTTCATATATATTTATATATAGAAGATATAAATAAAAAAATTACAATGTTCGAGGATTAAATAAAAATAAATCGACATTTGTCATATATAAATTATGTTATAAATAATTCTATAAATTATTGTCAAAGAAAACAAAAAGAAATATTGTGAATATATTTGAAATATATTATACGGAATGTTTTCTATAAAAATGTATTCTTATAACAAAATATATTTATAGAAAATTTTTTGATTTAAAAGACGATTAAAATTTTAGTTTAATCGTTTTTAATAAGAAATTGTGATAAAATAATGATAAATAAATGATCAATATTATACTATAAATATAATATTTATTTTGCATAAATATATTTATTATGTAATATAATATTGATCATAAAATACTGATCAATATATGATCAACTTTATATCATGTAAGAAAAATATATATTATCTCACATGGACGAAAATATATTTCTCAAAATATATTGAGAAATTTATACAATTTATTGCCGCAAATATATTTTTTCAGAAAAATATATTTTATATATATTTTGAAAATGTATTTTCGATCGTGTGGGATACAAAATACATATTATTTTTATGATATAATATTGATTATATATTAATCATTATTTTATTATAATTACTTATTACTAAATTTTAATCGTCCTTTGAAACACAAATGGATCAAATATTTATCAAAAAATGACCAAAATTTGATCAAAATTTGATTATTCGGATAAAATGTTCATAATATATTCTGAATATATCCTTAATATATTTTTAATTCTTAATATATTCATGATATATTCATCACATATATTCATCATACATTTATAATATAATAAATTTATCTTTTTGGAATTACATCGTGATTATATTGTCAATATATTTAGAATACTTTGTCAATATGTTCCAACTATATTCTCAGAATATTCTTATATTAAAAATATATTAAAAATATATTACGAATATATTAAGAATGTTTTAAGAATAAACTAACAATACATTCGCAATATATTTTATGTTTTGCCAGAGATATGTCCAATATATAATATATTTCTTAAAAAAAAGTATTTTATTAAATATGTATCGCAGAAAAAGGGAATAAAAGTTGCTATGGCAATTTCCATGGTACAGTGGTTATAGAATCGTGGAGGGTGGAAAGAAAGGCAGGAAGGTTCTGTAATGATCTTATGGCCGTAGCAACTTTTTTAATCAGCGCTGGGTTTAATTGTATGGTCGATGAGGAAGTTCGTCTACCTCTTTTCGCATTCTCGCATAGCCTTACAAGAGAGCATCCCTCTTTGGTCCTCGCCAATCCCGAACCGTAACTAGTGAACTCGTTTACTCACCCCTAGCTAAGGCAGAGCGACTTTCCAAACAAGATTTGACTTATTGCAATACATTGAAAAAAAAAAAAAAGAACTCAGTTAGTGTATAGGTTTTAAAATGTACATAAGCTTACTCCTATAATGAAAAATAAATATCACCGAAGTCGAAAGTTTAATATGGCGAAGACGAAGTATTGACATTTACTTTGTTTATAATAGAAAGACGCGGGTTATTTAGATTTTTAAGAAATGGAAGTTTTAACAATAAAATTTATAGAATTAAAGAATAATGCGGAAGTTTGTTAAGAATAAATAATTTTTTCAGGATTTTGTAAACAGTCAATGAAATGAATATATAAAAATGTTTTTACAAATTATAGGATCTAAAGAAATTTAATTATAAATTTTAAAAACGAAATTTGTATGAAAATAACAAAATCAAGTTTTGTTCACAGCAAAAACAAATGTTTTAATTTAAACGTTTTTGTAGCAGTTTTTAAAACATTTGGAAGTGTTTTAAGTTTTAATCTATCTTTTTAACATTGGATAAAACGTCTAAGTGTTTTAAAATAAAACATTTCTTTTTATAGTGTTTCTTGATTTGCAGTTATGAGACACTGCAAAAATCTAATTAGAGTTTTAAATATATTTGTTTAGAACTCTAAACTTTTTAATATTTTTTTTATAATCTTCAAATTTTTTATATTTGCAAATTTTTATATTTTTTATTTTTAAATATTTATATTTTTGAATATCTATTATTCAAAATTGTAAAATTGAATACTTTTAAATACTTTTAAATAATAAATAATACTTTTCAAATTTTGAAACCTAAAAGAATGAAAATGAGAAATTGTGAAATTGGCAAATATGTAAATTGTTAAATTTAGATTTTTTCAAAATTTTATATTTTTAAATTTGCTTTTTTTGAAATTTCAAATATATATACATATTTTATATAAATATATACATATTTTACAGTCGAAAACATAGAAATATATTTGCAAGTGTAAGTTCTGTAATGTAATGTAAAAAGTGTAAGTTCTATATTTTTAAATCAAAGAATTTTATAAAATTTATTTTATAAAATATTTTATAAAATAAGACATTTTATAAAATATGACGATAAAAAAATTAAAACAATAAAAAAATTGAAATTTAAGAATGTGAGAGTAGACAAAATTAAAAATTTGAAAAGTTAAAAATTTCAAGATGTGAAAATTTGAAAATATAAAAAATTGAAAATGTAAAATTATTTTACAAATTTCCATAACTTCATAAGTTTTCATATTTGCAGTTTCTTTATTTTTTTTATTTTTAAGTTCTTAAATTGTTATATTTTCATATTTTCAGTTTATTAAATTTTTCATTTTTCAAATTTCAAATATGAAAATGCAAAAATTTGTAAATTTGAAAAATAAAAAAATTTAAAGAATTAACATTTTAAACAATCATAATATAAATATTTGATTTTTGAAAAAATAAAGAATTCAAAAGTATAAAAAAGCCAAAATATTAATTACACATTGACAAATATAACATTTTAAAAATATAAAAATATGAAAAGATTTCTCTATGGAAACTTAATTAAAAATCTAATGAGATTTGATATTTGAAGGAACTATAATTAGATTTCCATGTAGACTTCTACATAGAATTCTAATTACATTTCTGTATAGAAATCTAATTAGATTTCTATTGATTATTATTTCCTAAAATATAATATTTTTAAATCATCTCTTTTTTGGCTAAAAAATATTTTAGATATGAACGATTCGAGACACCCGAAACTGTGTTTACGCAAACTGATGCGATACGCTGAAAGATTTCCAAACGATAAAGGTAACTGTTATTTAAAAATAAAATCCTTTTTCTCAGACATTAATAGAGATGATTTGTGGCATGATATACAATTCTATTCACATAAACTCACAATTATTGCTATCAACTTATACACAATTTCTATACGATTTGGATATAAACAAAAAAACTTTTTTTGTTTATATCCAAATACCCCTGGCCTTCTGATGAATCCGAAGTATTTATCTATGCAGCTAAATATAAATATTTTCAGAATATATGCTCAAATTCGTCTGATGAATTGTTATAATAGAAATTATTTATTTGATGAAAGCCTCCATTCATTTAGAAATGATTGTTGTGTTTTTTGCGAAACGCGCCCGATAGAAAATCTTTTTCATGTTTTATTTGAATGTATACATTATAATTCCGTACGCCAACAATTTTAGGAAAATAGCGTTCAAACGGTTGATATTCAATGGCATTGCATCTTAAATTCGAACGACAAAAACACAGTTGTAAACTTTGTGAAATATATGCTTGAATTTCTTAAAATGATGAAAGATGTAATGAGTATAAGTGAATGTTATTATATATTGTACAAAACTCCACAATGTATGTATATGTATCCAAAAGCATTTTGAATAAATTATTATTATTATTATTTCCTTTTTCTTCTTTTATTTAATAGTCTGAAAAAATAGTTTAAAAAATTATTCTTATAATAACATGAACTTTATGTTTTCACTCGGTTATTGTCAATACTATTATGACGAACGTTTCGAAAATAAGATTCCGTACTTATGCGCTGTTGCCAAGTTTTTGAACGACCAACAGTTCACAAAACCGACGTCGGTTATGTAGGAATCTTTATTCGAATGTTTTCTATTATACTCGCTGTATATTATAAATATATTCCTCGAAGTTTAATATTTTCTTCACTATAATATTTTACAATAAAACAAAAGTTCATTTACATCACCAAATGAAAATTGGTACAATTATATTTGACAAATAAATATAAAGCAATAACTAATATAGAATTTTAAAGTAAAAAATTGTACAAAATTAATTAAATGATTTTATTCTTCGAATATGAATTAAATTAAATAGTCAAATTGAAAAATGTTGATTTATTATCGAAATTAAATTAACATTATAAAACTGCTTTTTATCGACGCAAAATCACCCAAAACTGCATCTTTGTCGGTAAAACTAACGAATAGTTGCAGCAACTTCCACATAGATGGAGCAACATGCGAATTTATTTCAACTATTGAAATGTCGGTAATTTGATTGTGAAATTTCTACATTATCGACTGCGATAATTTGAATAATAAAATCAATATTTCTTAATTTTACTCCACAGCGATTTAAGGTAATTCTTCAGTCGAATTCGCGTATTCTCTCTTCCTCTAATGGACTCATCATTAGCTCTATTCTTTTTGCCCTTATATAGCGAAGAATCACACTTAACATTTAAGTATGCCCACCACGTAATAAAGAGGTTATTTTCGATGTTCTAAGCGATTTATTTGACGGCTAAAATGAACTGCCGGGAATTCGGCAAAATAAATTCAACTTTGCGCAGATCTTAATTTACGACAAGTGTCGATTAGTATTAGTATAATCACAATTTATATGGAGGCAATAATGGAATAATCATTCTTTTTCACGTTTCTTAATGTTATATTTTTAATTTCTTTAAAAAAAAAATATGTATTATTAATTTTTTAAAATTAAATAGTATTTGGCGCCATTTCTTAAATATATATAAAATGTTCAACAAATATTTCTCAAACAAATGAAATAATGCAATTTTTGTTATACAATTTTATTTGAAATTTTTTATCTGTAAAATATAAATCACAGTAAATCTTAAACTTTTTAGGCAGAACTAATTTAAGTTCCGGCTGTAAAAACACTTCATTATTTATCGTCAATTGTTCGTGTTACTAAGCAGATGTCGCGTTTGACAAATGTCTTCTATCACTGTTCTTTTCGGCATAAATGGCCTGTGTTCTCTGTCTAACTCTTTCTTTTATCAATTCGCATAATTTGCATATTTAGGAACGTAACCCTGTCACGTAGCAATGACATCGGCAGGTAGTCTACGTATGTGTTCTATACGCGCACAAATGAAGTGGTTCTGGTACATTCAAATAAACGCACACAAAGAATTGTAAAGTATTCTATATAAGGGAAGGAAATTACCAAACTATATAATATTTGTGTAACATTTTAAAATTACCATTAAAAGTTACAAATTTTATCAATACATAAATATAATTTATTAGTAAATTTTATTAGTTTTTTTTTATTAATTTTTATTATAAATTTTATATTTTTGTTATTGTTTACAAAGAATTTTTATTGTTAAATTGTGATAAAATGTTGTACCAAACAAAAAATGAAAACATAAACACAATATTATTAAATACGATGTTCCTTAAATTGTAAATATTTACATTTATATTTTTCGTTGTCAACATAACAAAGATAGAAATAAAGTTTTTAACGCTAGAAATATATTTGCGGCAAAAATTTGGACAAAAATATATATATATTTTGGATAATTTTGTGTATGCGCTATTTTCATACGTTTATTTGTCTTTGTTTATATTATATATAAACATAAGTATTTCTTTTTTTTTTTAATACATTGTTTTCGAAAGTATAAAAATAGCGTATATATTTCAAAAACATATATAAAAAACGCAATATCATATTCATATAAAATATATGTAATAAAATATATATTTAATAAATATTTGAAATATAAAATACAAATATATTGAATATATTTTTAGAATATATGTGCATTTATAAATATTTTGTATATAAGAAATGACAAAAATACACTTAAATATATACGTTACGTAAATATTTATCGTTCATGAGGATTTTTATTGTTTATTATTTTCTTTTATGCTTTGTTTTGAATATGATGTTTATTTTCGAACACAGTTTTTTACACGGTTTGGTGCGAAAAAGAAAGAAAATTGTTTTCAAATTGATATAAAGTTTATTTGCATCATCGACAATTATTACATTGTTATTTTGACTGGAATTTTATCTTCACAAGAGATATGTTAATTATTTCTTTGTAACTAATTGATTTTTTTTGGTTTTCATGCTTGAATGAGGTTAACTTTTGAATGCAAATTACAAGTACATTAAATGCATTTATTTTCTTTAAATAAATCTTAAAATAATTGTACAAATTATTATTATTATTATTTTGACAAGCGCCTCTACGCAATTTCAATTTTCAATATTTTTTTCATTTTTTCAATTTCAATTTTACAATATTCAAATGAAATGAATGAGTGGTTTCCCAAAAATAGTATCAAATATATTTTCATATATATTTTCGTCGATCTGGAAAAGTAAGAAATACTAAAATAATTCACACACAACATAAATATTGCAATAAATTTTGCAAATTGAAAAAGAAGAATGTAAAAGTGACGGATTTTTACATAGAAATACAGTTTTAAAGATTAAAAGCGGGATATTCGGTAAAATAAATTTGTTTAATGTTTCTGACTTTGAACGGTGTAAATCAAACATAGATGTTGAAATGGAGTTGAGCGCGCATTCAATTTTCGCCGACGTGACGCATCGATCCATTTGAAGCGTTGTTGCGAGTCGACGTCTGGCCTTTACCCAACCATATCAGCCATGTGTTTCTTTTTTTCTTTTTTTTATTATCGCTTCCAATTCCGAATTTTACGTTCAATTTTGTTTGACTCAACTTCGTAATGCCGAGAGATTATTCCGTTAATCGGAATATTTTTTAAATATTATATTATATTTTAAATATTATACTTACGAAATTTTGTTTGATGGTATATTTTAGTTCTACGATGACAGAAAAGTATTTTCCATTATTCAAAATTTCAAGTTTTTGACTAAATAAAGACAATCATTACATTTATAAGTTTAATGAAATTTTCTGTTTTAAAATAACTGCTGAAATAAATAGTCAAGTCTGGAAGAGTTTGTTATCTTTTTTTTATTTATTTATTTTATTATTTTGGAAGATTTCGGTTTAGCATTTGTTTGTTATTTATGACTTTTGTATTAAAAACTTTATTTAATTCATTCCCGATAATTCGAATTATCATCTTTGTACACGTATTAACTAAAATCATAGAAAAATGAAACAATTTTGTATCAGAAACATATATTTTAAGTGAAATGAAGTAAAAACATAAAATTTCACCAGTAAATGTTTACATTCATTATTTTGGTGGAGCATTTAGAAGGTTTTGACAAAAACTCTTGAAACACACAATGTTTACAATTTGTTTCGGAACGAACATAAAAATGTAAATATAAAGTTTTTAATACCAGTTTGTTCTTAAATTGACAGAGAAAATTTATATCTAATAAATTGAGTTACTATTATTATGTTATCATTAAATATTACAATTAATTCATTACAAACGAATTCATTACATTAGTTGTATTTGGGTTCATTAAGACTATATATTTCAAACATTTAAGGAAGTTAAGGTGATTCTTCAGTCGAATTCTATGTTTCTCTCTTCCACTAATGAGTTCACCATTAGTTCTATCCTTTTTGCACTTATAAAGCTGAAGAATCACCTTAAGGCACAATGTTTTCGTGCAAAAGAGATAGAACATACGAATTAACCCGGCAGTGGTCGCGCTACGGTCATTTCGACCGAACGACAAAGAAAACCGAGTGGCGTTTTTGTTGATAAACAAAGACGCTAGAAAAAGCGCGACCACTGCCGGGTTAAAATTACCCCTTCAAAAAATATAAATAAATGAGTTTAACAAAATATGTATTTTTTTATTTTCAATCTAATATTTACTTTTAACTTATTTTCTAGTAATTACAAATGAAACATTGCTTTTTTGTTGGAATTTTCATTGCGATGGTTTTTAAAAAATTTAGTTACATTAGATCGAATGAGATAATTACTTCGAAATTTTGCACACTTATTCCCTATGACTTTTATTTAAACATATTAACATTTTAAGCAATTCCGAACGTGGGATGATATTTTAAATCATCAAAATTGTAAAATTCCCATAAGACTCAATGTATTTTGTTCTGATTTTTAACAATTTTTTGCTTAAAAACCAATGATCTTCTTGAAATTTTGTACACTGTTTTATTTCATCTTTCTAAACATTTTTTAAACCAATTTTTATCATTAAATTAGTTCACACCCTAACCTCCTTAAGTATTTGAGTTTGTTTTTTGAAAGGAAATTTTGAAATTATAACAAGATTATATTTTGATATTTCGTTTTATTTTGCAAATATCGATACAGAAAATATTTTATATTTTACAACAAATTATTTACATAATCAAAACAATTATTATACATATATGTTATAAATCAATTTGAGGATCCATTTTTTAATAGTAAATATTGAGAAATATGACACTAAAGCTTTCTTCGAGACCCATTCACCGAAATATAAAACATCCCGCATTAAATATGTCCAAATATATTGATCATTTTGCGCCGAAAAAGTACGTACCTCTGACACATCGAGGATAAGAGTTTTTGAAGCGCGAGGCTATACGAGAACGTGAGAGAAGCCGGAGAGACGCATTAAGAATATCTCAACGGCGCGTCTCTTTCTCCGCCTTTCGCTTTCAATCGAACCCTTCGTTCGCACTATGACGGAGAGAAAAAGAGCGCATAAATCTGCATATATGCATATGCGTTGAAGTCAAAACTTTGACGCTTCGTCGCGGACGAGAAGCGTCTTCTTTTTGCCAGCGCGTCTCTTCTTTTGTGTTTCGTCGGGGCAAGTTTGAAGAACGAGTTTTAAACGTCGAGAGCAAAGATTGGCGAAAAAAAAGAAGTAGGGGGGGGGGACGAAAGGTAACAGTTCTCAAAATATTCGGACGGAAAAAGAACAAGCAGATTGTCGGCTGTTTTTCCTTTTTGTTATACTAATCATTTTGTCGAGGTGCATTATGTGAGAACAAAAAGCATATGAGATGGGATAATCTAATGCGTAAATATTTCTCACGTGAAATTACAATATTTTATGTTTTCTTACACTGGTATAAATGGACTGAGAGATATGTCTTGCTAAATGTGTTATACTTTTGTCGTTAACTGAGGATATACTGATAAATAAAAAAGAATTATTTATTTTGCTATTTTATATTTGGGAAAATGTCATATAGTATTGCACTTCATTATTTTTATTGTAAAATAATTGATCTCACTTAAAAAAAAAAAAAGAAAATAGCCACCTAAAAAGAAATCAAAAATAGCTAATTTTCAAATAGCTCGTATTTTGTCAAAACACAAGCAAATTGAAATATTCAAAAAACGGGTTCTTTGGGAAGGTGTCTAATTCAGTTTACATGCACTTCCCATATTTTTTACACCCCCCACAATTACTCCCCCCGCCCCCCCCAAAACAGGTGTCATAAAATAAAAAAAAATCAAATTCAATCCTGTGCACGGAATCTCTTTTTTCCATTAGAATCCAAAAGTACGTTTTATTAAATTTAATTTGAAACAAAATTGAATCATTTTGGATGTAAAATGGCCAAGTTATGGCCAATAGAAAAAAAAATGTTTTTGACCAATTTTCGATAAAATTTCTGTAATTTAACAGAAACTGTTTGAAAATTATGGTTTTGTAGTGTGCAATATGCAAAATGTAAGTTAAAAGCAGATATGTTACGCATATTGTATGGAGATGTTATGAGATTTTTATGGGTATGTTGTGGATATGAAATCGGAATAGTGTACTTGTAATGTTGGTTTTATGAAAATGTTACAGAATTGTTATCAGTTGTTATGGAATCGTTATGGATATGTTGTGGGTATGTCATGGGTATGGTATGGGTATGTTATGGGTATTTTGGGGGTATGTTATGGATATGTTATGGATTCGTTATGGATATGTTGTGGCTAAATTAGTGATATGTTATGGGTATGTTAGATACCCTCAAGATACCCTTAACATACCCATATCATCCTTATACCATACCCGTGACATACCCACAATATACTCAAAACGATTCCATTTTTGCAATAAAATCTTGAAAATAAAAAATACTTCTATTTTATGCAAAATGTGATGAATTTATAAAAAAATAATCCTGTTATTGCACTTTTTAGTGTTTAAACTTAAATTCCAAGAACATATCTTCAATTTCGAGTGCATTTATTAAAATAACACTAAAATATAAGTGTTTACACTGAAATACGAATATAAAAACTGAAAAATGCAGTTTTTCTGATAACGGAAATATACACCACTTTTTCCTCCAACAAATATTGTACAAAAAAATTGCACTTCCACGTATAATATTCGCACAAAACTAAACCAATATTAATGAATAAAATTATACTCAACTTTAATACAGCAAATACATCTTCAAACATTATCATGGATCCCTAAACCAGATCATCAACCACGCAGCATAATTCTTATTTTTAAGCAACACTCATTTAATCTTCATAACAAAAAGTAAACATTCATCACAAAAAAAAGGAGATCTTCTCATCCTGTAAAAAACGAACGCAGAATCCCGCAATCCTTCACGTAATTAACCAAGCTGAGACAAAATATTTCAAAGACCAAATATTAAAAAGGTCCGCGTTGACAATGAAATATACGTTTGGCACAGAAAAAAAACCCAAAGAAAAAGAAAAGATAAAAAAAAGAAGGTTGAAAGTTCATTCATTGGAGATGGCGTACTGAAAATGGGACAATTAAAAGTAATTCGGGGATTGAATATCACGTTTCTTATTCAGCGCGAGCGTTTATAAGACGAGTGACGGACGATGGTGTGAAATGGAATTAATTATGAGATCGTCCTCTCAACAGGTGGGTGGAATGAGCGTCTTTAACTCTCGCTACCTCGGCAACCGTTTCATGATGCCTCATTCCCGAGACCTCCTTCTTCTTCGTGTTTCAGACCGTCCTCAAGTAATTTACTAAGAAAATAAATAGAGGGCGAGTTGCCTCTCTCTCTCCTGTGAAAAATGAAGAGAAAAAAAAAAGGTTAAACGAGCGTGTCAACGTGCGATCTTGTAGTAGTATCTTAATTGAGCCGAAAAAACGCGCAAAAGCACGTCAAAATGAGAAGCAAACAAGTAGATGACAGTAATAACGTTATGGTTGTGAGAAATGGCATCAAAACAAATGTTGGCAGTGTAATTGGGTTATTATTTTATCTATTTATCATGTTTTTTTTTTAAAAGTTGTATTTTTATTCATCAAGATTTCATTGCAAAATTACCAACAATTGAATTTGATACAACCAATTTTATTTGTAAATTTTGTTCATTTTACTGTTTTTATAGTAATTTTACTATTTTCTTATTGGATTATTATTTTATCTTTTTGGGTTATTATTTATCACATTTTGTAAAAAACAGTTGTATTTTTATTCATTTATTAAATTAGAGTAATTTTACTGTTGTTTATAGTAGTTTTACTATTTTCTTATTCGGTTTTTATTTTATCAATTTATGATATTTTGTACAAACATACTTGTATTTATATTTATCAAGATTTTATTGCAAAATTACAAAAAAATCAAATTCGATAAAAACAATTTTTTTGTAAATTTCGGTAATTTTACTGTTTTAACAGTAATTTTACTATTTTTTAGTGGGTTATTTTTTTTACATTTTTCTCAAAAGATAGTTTTATTTTTAATTATGAAGATTTTATTGCAAATAAATTTCGAACTCGATAAAAACAATTTTATTTGTACATTTTGTTAATTTTACTGTTTTTTACAGTAATTTTATTATTTTTTTAATGGATTATTATTTTATCAATTTATCACATTTTGTACAAACATACTTGTACTTTTATTTATCAAAATTTTATTGTAAAAATACAAAAAATCGAATTCGATAAAAACAAGTTTATTTTATTGCAAAAATAAGAAAGTTGCAAAATTGATAAATCTTTTTTGTTTTCTTTTTTGTAAATTTCGTTAATTTTACTGTTTTATACAGTAATTTAAATATTTTCTCAGTAAAATTTGAGGGATTTTTGTCCACAGATTTATATCCGATTAAAAACAGTTCAAATTCAGTTCAAGTTCGATCACAGAGGGAAGTGTATAAACAAAATTATCAATACTTATATGATATATAGCTATAATTTTAGACAAGTTTGCAATACTTTATAGCTTTTTAGGGATATACTTAAATATTCAAAAATTGACTCTCAAATATATATTTAAACATTTTATACTATCAGTATTGCATATTTTTTGATATAATCAATTTTGCAATACAGTATCGCATTTTCTATGAAGTTTTGTTAAATTAACAATTTGATTCTAATAAAATAAAATATAACAATTCAAACAATATTATACATTTATTTTATAATTAACCCTTCGTTGATATCGCTATTTTTGCTGTCTTTTTTCCTCTATAAAAGTCTCATTCGGTTATCTTTTTTTTATGCGGGGGTTTCCCTCATAGCGATACCAACGGCGTGTTAAAATTTATTGTTTCTCACCATAATGTAGAAATATTTAAAATATATAGATTTTATTAATTTGATAATATAATGTTGATTTGATTTCCGCTTTTATTTTGAATGTGATCAAACTAATTGACGCTAGGTGGCGTGGCGCTTTCTCGAAAGTGGTATTAATGTTCGCGAGTAGTATATAAGGTCAAAGGATCTCTTACTTATTTTGTGCGCATATTCATGCAAGTATTTGCAATTATATATTTGCGTACTATTTATGTATAAATAATTACTTATAAATAATAAATCATCCAAGAATTATAATATTATAATAAAAAAAAAAAAACATTTTGCATTGTTGTAGCCATCTTAAAAAAAGTGAACAGTTCAATTATTTGACAATAAAAATAGTCAAATGCAATACTGCATTATGGCACTTTCGCAAAAAATAAAAATAAAATAAAAACAAAATATCAAAATACATCAGTCATCCTTTTAATAATTAAATCTGCAACACTGTACATAGCAATTAATTCAAGATATAAAGTACATCCTCAGTTAACAAGAAAAGTATAGCATATTTAGCAAGATATTTTCCTGAGTGCAGAATCTGAAAGGATAAAACTTGCTGAAAGGATCGTAGCGCAAAAAAAAGTTCTCTATCCTTAAGGAAACCACATTAGAAGCTAACACACATTCTCCATTACTCTCCGAAAGCGCAGATATTTCATATAAGCATCATGTGCGTTACGAATAGAAGTCTCCAAGACTGCTCAAGGGTCTCTGAAATCAATTCGGCATCCATTCGGCGCGGAGAATTCGCATCTCGCCAACTTTCTTTTGGCCCGGGTTTTCTCGTTCGTTTTAATCTTTCTTTGGAAAACACTTTGGAACCGTCTACGCTAGTTCCATTTCAATCAAACTCTGCTATCCACTTTCTTCTTCTTCTTTTTATTATATTTTTTTGCGCATAAGACGAAGACGACGAATCTACATTATGTTGATACGAACGAATTTCGACCCAGGTCCGGGTATTCTCTTGATGTTTGCAAGTAATTTTAACTTGCTCGACATCTTTCATACGATCACAACGAAGATATAAGGAAAGTCCAATTGTTTCCTAACAATTGTATTTGAATTTTGTAGTGAAGACGAGCGATTCAGTTCTGGAACTTGTTGCAAAATTATGAAGTATGTTTTTGAAAAAAAAATTAAATAAATAAATAAACATAATATGTCATTAAAGATCTATTGAGAATAATATATTGTTTTCAATAAGTATAGTTGTTTGTTTTAATTTGATGGTTTTATTTTGATTGTTTTATGTTTTTTATTTTGCTTCGGTTGTTTTGTTTTGTTAGTTTTATTTTGATTGCTCTGTTTCCATATTTTGATTTTGATTGTTTTATTTTGTTAGTTCTGTCGTGTCTATTTATATAATAGTTATTTGTTTTGATTTGATTGTTTTATTTTGATTATCTTATGTGTTTTAATTTTTTTGGGTTATTTTGTTTTGCTAGTTTTATTTTGATCACTTTATTTCAATATTTTTATGTCGACTTTTTCTGATTGTTTTGTTTTGTTAGTTTTATTATGTCTATTTGTATAATAGTTATTTGTTTTGATTTGATTGTTTTACTTTGATTATCTTATGTGTTTTATTTTTGTTTGGTTATTTTGTTTTGCTAGTTTTATTTTGATCACTTTATTTCAATATTTTTATGTCGACTTTTTCTGATTGTTTTGTTTTGTTAGTTTTATGGTGTCTATTTGTATAATAGTTGTTTGTTTTGATTTGATGGTTTTATTTTGATTGTTTTATATTTTTTATTTTTAATTTGTTATTTTGTTTTTTAGCTTCACTTTGATTGCTTTGTTTCAATATTTTGATTTTGA
>JABFPJ010003440.1:0-16133 GCA_022817425.1 Gryon sp. ZL-2020 | reverse complement strand
TATTAAAAGAAAATATCGAATATTCAAATATTAACTTTAAACCTTCTAAAAATTGTTGTTTTGTAACTTTCGTATGGGACTTAATCATTGACCATTTCTTTGATATCAGAGAAGTTATAAGATTGAGGGGAATATTAGTAAAAAGAGACACTACATCAAGTGATAATAGTGTGTGGTCTTCAGGAACATATATGTTTTTAATTTTTTCCACAAACTCAAAACTGTTCTTTATATGACTGGATCTACTACCAACTATATTTTTTAGAACTGAATGATAAAATTTGGATAAGTTATAACAAGGACTATTAACAGCAGATATTATAGGTCGCAACGGAATATCCGGTTTGTGTACCTTGGGCAATGCGTAAAATTTTGGAATTGTGCCGGTGTTACATTGTAACCACTTGGATGTTTGTTCAGAGATATAATTCTTATCTTTCCAAAATTTGACAATATTGTTGAATTTATTCTGATACTTTGATGTTAAGTCTTTCTCGATATCGATGTAGGTTGACTTATCGTTTAGCATTTTTGCTACTTTGTCAAAGTAGTCAGATTTCCTCATCAATACCGTCACATTGCCTTTGCTAATAAAGATCCCGTTATTATGTTTTTTCACAAAGAGCGATGTTTTGTTAAACAGATCTATGATAAATTTATATTCAGGAGGAATATGTAAACTGTTTTTACTGTTTTTTAAGATGTTGGCAATTTCGCTGCGTAAGTGAGACCGTTTATTTACATCTACCAAATCAATTTTGCATTCAATACCGCTAATAATGTTTTCAATAGGGATCACGTTGTTTTCGTATGCTATATCAAAATCAGGACCTAAGCTTAAGAATTTTAGAATGTTCAAAGGAATATTGAGGCAAGTTAAATTCGCTATCCATTTTTCATGTTCAAAATCCAAAAAACGTTCTTCGAACGATATTTGTTTTTTACGTAAAAAATTGTACTTATTGATCAGTTGTTCCTTTTTTCATTCTTAACTTTACCATTTTGAACTTTTATTATTTATTGAATTGCACAATTTTAGGAAGAATGATTTTATAACAATGCGATACAAACAAACAAAGTTAAATTCATTTTCACGTATGAATAAGTAAGTTAAAAAATGATTAATAGGTGTTTACTTTTATTTTATACTTTATTTATTGAAGACGTGTTAATTTCTCCTGCAAAATATTTCACACAGTGTATGATAAAATTATGCAACATATAACAACAATATTTTATTTATATATTTAAAGAAGGTAATTTATTTATTGATCTTTTTCATAAACATTAATTAATTATTATAATTGATTATTAAATTTGTATGAAAGAAATATACAGGTCTTAAATTGAGTATAAATATTAAATGTGAATCAAATTTTCATAATGTAACTACAGACAGATGAAATTTCGTTTGAACAGTAAATCCATTTATTGCATATCGTATATACGGAAATATAATTGATTGTATAATATTCAATAATAATTAATTAATCATAATTCAATGGTACCTTTAATTATTTGATGTTGGAACTTACACATTATCATTTTTATATTTTTTAGAAAGAACCGATGATAACTTGAAAATTTGATACATAATGTTGATTTAACAGGATTGCTGTACAAACAACAATTTTCTACAGCAATAATATATTTTAATACTTGTTATCAAATAGGTTATTAATAAGCTTATATAACAGAGAAAATAATATTTAATAACATCGGGTTATTTCTAACATCATAATTGTGGTCTAACTAATTATGTCTGTGAAAGTACCAAGTTTCTACAAATGTATTGCAGTTCACAAGTAATAAATATCTCTCACATTAAAAATTAATCGACATTAATTGAGTCATTACATGAACATATTTAATTAGTCAATAAATGCTTAAGCGGTTTAATTTACCAATGTCTTAGAAATTACGTAATATAGACATATTGATAATTTTAATGTTAATTGTATTGTTTCAACTTTTTATTATTATCGGAACAACCGCTTTAGTATTACTAAAAATTAATTTTAATGAGATTTTAAGAATTAGTTTTATAGAATCTCAATAAAGAACTGAAAATTATCGGCTTTATCAGTATTAGAGTAGTAATTCAATTATTATTATTTTTATAAATATGTAATACAACATTTAAATAATACAAACGCAGTGGATTTTACAGAAATGAATTAATTGCTTAATCGATTAACGAAGCAAAACAATGGGTCAACGTAAATCAAATGTAAACAAATGCTGCCTCTGTTAATTAAGTAAAATTTAACTATGCGATAAAACACATTAAATAAATGAGCATATCAGTCTTGGAATGACAATAAGAAGAACTGTAAAGTTTACCTATAAAGTTGGCCCAAATTGTAATGAGCATTTACATGACCCGGTTGCGCGTGTATCGCAGCCAAAAAATGTTTTTCTGCTTCGTCGCCAAATGTTAATGTCCCGAGGTTATTGTGTGCACTGGCGTACGATGGCCATAACCTGTAAAAACGTTCATTCATTTGAGAATATTTTTCATGGGTTAGTAATTTTAGGTTGTGAAATACAAACATTTTACATTATTTCAGAACCCAATCATTACTTCTGAAATATGAAATAAATGTAGTCTAATCCCGTACCGAAAAAAATCAAAATGTATGTCAAAATATATAACTTGTTGCGACTAAAATATATTTAAAAATATATTTTATTTATTGCTTAATATATGAAATGCTTGTTTTAAGTAACATATTAACTTAGAAATTAATTTTATACTTCACTCACAATTTTGCAAAAATAATTAAATTGCTTGAATTATTAATATCAATATAAATATTTAAATTTTATATATTATTGAATATTATGTGAAACTCGGGAATAGAACAAACTACCTAGAGACTATATCAATCTTGCAATCTTCCGTCTATGATAACTTTGTGAACTCCCAATAGACTAATACCATGATTTTGACACACTTTCGCAAGTATTTGTTCTCAATATGAGTCAGTTAAAGTGAAAATGACACACTTTGCTTCATAGTATATATTGTACTATTTTAAAACGAGAAATTCGATTGTAAAGTAATGTTGTTTTATAATCAGAAATTATGTTTTAAATTATTAATAATATCAATTTAGAACTATTTACACAAAACATTCAATAAAATTCCAAAATGGATTTTGGAAAATAATGAGAACTTAAACAATGAAATGTAGACCAACATCAACCAAGAACACTGTTTGTCGTCCAACAACATCTAAGCTCAGATCATTAAAAATGGGCTTTATAGCCAAAGTGCTAATGACATTTTTCGTGCGATAGCATTTTTATCTTCTTCTGTTTTTTATTTTGGGGGAGTTTTCATTGTCCCAAGACATTTATATATTGTAATGTTCAATGAGCCACACCAACAAAAATGATATGATATTGGTAGTTCTATATTTTAATTTGTGAAAATTAAAATATAGTCTCAACCTATAGATTGAGATATGATATTAGTTATAACTAATATCATAATTCAATATTTTTTATTATTTTTATGTATTCTTATATAAAATAAGAAAAATAAAATAAATGTCAATAATTTAAAAGTAACAAGTATAAAAATCACAGAATTAAGAAAAAAAATTGACTATTTTATTTTATTTCAAAGTCCTTTTGAGTCCAATTGCGGATTTTGTGTTCAAATTAAAATGTGATTTAACTCAAAGATTTTTTTACCACAGCGGTTGAATAACAAAAATAAAGCAAATTCGAATAAAAAAAAAAGGAATTTGACGCAAAAGTCAAAGCAATCGGACACAGCAAATACGACGATAGAGGCAAATGTGATCGTTGCTTGGTGCGAAAGAAAATTGCGTTTTATCGAAGCCGGTTCGTCCACGAGTAGCGAACTGTACATCTCATTTCCCCGAGTGCATTTCCGCGGTTTCCTTTCCTTTTCCTGCGAACTGGCACCCAATTTCGCTTGCATCCTTTGCTCTCATTCGCATTCGAGAAAGAAAAAAAAGGCTACGGCTTTGTGTACTGAGAGATAACTCTTCGGTTCTATAGTTTCGTTTTTCTTTTTTTTTCCTTTTTTTTTCGTCTAACGCCTTTTGCCGCAATATTGGTTCTGAAAATTGATCTGCCGTCTGACCGGCAATATGTAGTGCTTGTTTCTGAATGCGTTTGGAATGCGTCGCCATATCGTTCATTAAAAAAATGTAAAGTGTTTCTAACACACTCTCAAAAATTACTAAAATCTAAGAGAATCTTGTAACGTTTAGCGGATTTTCTGATTAAAATACGTTCAATAGGAATTGCTATAATGCTATACATTAAAAGAAAATCTTTGAACACTCAGCAGCTCTCATCTGATATAAACATAAACTACTTTTATTTTTAAAAACTTATTAATTATGAAATATTATTTATATTTTATTAAATTTTGATTATCTCATTATTATTTTAAGGTAAGATTATTATGAAGTAACGAATCATGTATATGGACTAGTTTGGTCATGGACAGGTTTCTGACATGGCATGCTCGGTTGAATGTCTCCCTGGGTATTGTATTTATATAAGTATCAAAATGCAGCAACGGTGCCACTATAATTATTCCGCTTGCAATTATAGGATTATGCTAAACTAATAAATAGTACTCGATAATAGAGTTTAATTTATAGGTGAAAGTGTGACATTTATACATGAATATATTAATATGTATTCAAAACATAAATACATATTAATATAGTTTATCGTTAAAAACCAGTCTCTAGAGAAATTATTTTTACACATAAACAGACTATTTCTGGGAGTGCAAGAATAAAAGTTGCTCATTTTTATTTCATACCTTTTCATGAACTAAATTTAAAACCTGATGGCATTTATTTGATTTCTTTTATATATTTGACGTATAAATTAACTATAAACCCACCATTTATTCCGCTTAATGTTCATATAAAGAAATCTCACTTTGATTTGATTGGCCAAGCAAATTTTGTAGTTTTTATTTCAAAATACACTGAGGCAAATATTATAATAAAAATTACTATGATTCATTGAGAAAGTGTTGTATACCAGTATTTTTGAACAAATTATTGTAAAATATAATAAAAATTATTATATGGTGTTATATATTTTGTTTTACATATAATAGTAAATTGTGTAATAATTTGTTACAATTTTTATTATATTTCATAGCAATTTTTTATTTATGTTCTATGTATTAATAAAATTTATTTTTTTATTTTATTTCTTAACATAAATATTGTTGAAGATTATTTGTTAATAAATTTATTTTATCTAAATTCTATTTTTCTTGAATTAAAAAAAGTTGCTAGGTCCAGAGAATTGAACCCGAGCCTCCTAATTACTAGCCCACTCCTCATCACTACAACGAAAATGTATAAGTGTATTTCTCAATACGAGTTGTGAATTCAAACTCGAAAATAGTCGAGTGGACAACGTAGTGGACTATCAACTTTGAGTATCGGGTTCAATTCTCTCGACACTCGCAAACATTTTTTAAGTAAAGAAAAATAGAAGTTTTATTTATGTGTGGACCATATTTAAAAAATTGCTATAAAATATAATAAAAATTGTAACAAATTATTATAAAATTTACTATTATATGTAAAACAAAATATATAACACAATATAATAATTTTTATTATATTTTATAGTAATTTTTTCAAAAATACCGGTATACAACACTTTCTCAATGAATCGTAGTAATTTTTGTTATTATATTTGCCTCAGTGTATATTTTCATTTAACTATCTGATGAGGGGCATACAATGCAATTATTGTATCTAAAAGCTGATCAAAAAACTACAGACAGAAATTATTTTTGAAGCTGAATTACAATTTTAAATTATGATTTAAAATTGTAATTCAGCTTCAAAAAGCTCTGAACGTTATGTAGACCCTTTGCAAAAGACTGTATATATAACAAATGTTTACTTATAGTACCTATTGTCATTTGAAGCGTAGCATTATGTAAACTTAATTAATTTACGATGCCGGTGCAACAACGTAGTCAATTTCGTAATCAATTGATCAATTATTGCACATATTGGCGCGACACTATGACGCCATTTCCATTTTTTAACATGCACAGTGCGCGTTCCATAAATCACTGATGTTATATATGTAAATTTACAACGGTAGTGACGTTTTTTCTTACGCTAACTCCCACCCACCTGTTCATCTAAGAATAATAAACAATGCCAGTACTTCATATACATATGTTCTCGTTCAATTCAAGCAATATCACACTTTTTTCGCTTTTTTTTTCTTCCGCTTGTGCAAGCATATTGCCGTCATTTACATGGTTCATAACATGCTTCCTGAAGGCGTTAACGTTTATGTATGTTAAAGTTAGTTACTGCAACGAACTGTCAGCTGATGTTCAAAGTAACGTTTGGTTGCTGCGAGCGCATTTCCGAATTCTTTCAACTTAAATCGCCGTTTCAAGCTAAATTGCAATCACGAATTGTCTGATCTTTTAACCTAAGATCAAAGAGTGAGTTCGGCGATAATCTGTTTAAACATCAAATTTTATTTTACTTTGTTCGCTTTTTCCTTCTTTCATTCTTTGTTGCTCTATCGCTTTTTGTTTCTTTGTCTTCGACCTCAGGAAAATATATGTAAAAAGAACAGAAGAAGTGTTGGTTATTCTTCAATTAATGCAAGAGTCAAGAATTAAAATATGTTATAATTCAAGGATTTAAATTCTGAGGAATAGCCAATTAAAGCGTGGTGCAAAAATAAATTATTAAACTGATTGTATGAAAATATGTTTTTATTTAAATTAGCCAAGTATAAACAATTTTTTATATTAATTAAAGTTCAACTGATTAATGTCATGTTTGTTATTAAACTTCATCGATATTTTACTTATGTGTATGAAGACTTGACATTTTTTCAACGTTGTAGACAATGTTTATGAACTATATAAATATATAAATCGACATTTTGCACGTTTTTCGATTGAAACCATTAAAACTCTTCTGATAAACATCTGTCGAGTGTAATTACCGACATATAGTTCTTGTATTTTATAGATATCATCAAACTTGGTGGAATTTTAAAAACAAAGGATAAAGAGAAACAAGGAAACGTTAAAGTGCAATTACTAAATATAGTCTATTCCATCACGTTGAACTTCCTTATGTTTACGATAAAGTGTTATTTGATTGTTCTTTTATGATTCAGTACTTTGACTGTTATTCAGAGCGGAACATAAAATTGTGAGCGACGTACGAAATGAAGGGTCTTCAAAAAAGATGCTTCGTAATAATAAATCATATATAAAGTGAATCTCTTTAAAGGGCTGGTATTCTTTTTTTGCAAGACATGTTTTATGTAACGGATGTTTGGCATTCCCAAAAAAATATAATAATAATAAATAAAATTCAACATTTTGAACATTGTCTATGTTAATTATAATAGTAACTGATTTTACTTAATTACGTTAACCTGAAGGTAAATTTTCTTATTACACAAAAAAAGGATATTTTAAGACGTCACGAATAAACATCGTCTCGCGCATTGAGACCGCTTTGTCGTAAAGCAAAATCGCGCGCACCTAAACAAATGTGTTTTTTTTCTTTTTTTTTTCATATATAAATATCGAAAGAACTTTTTTATTGAAATACGTGAGTTGAAAATAAAAACAATTTTTTTGGTCATCAAGAATTATTTTTTTTAAATATGTTAAAACTAAAGAAGATGCAATTTTTTATAAAAAATATGAAATTATTTTTTATAATTCCATTTGGAATATGGAATTATAAAAATTTAAGTTTCTAATTTTAAGAATATTTCACGATCTGGGAAATCGCTCAGTCGATTTTCTAGCGGAAGTTCGGTTATTGCATCTGGCCCTTAAATTCCAAAAAACATTGTTTGTGTATTTGAAGTATTATAAGGATGTTGAAACACCGAAAAACAACACAATGCATGGATAACATTAATGTTACAACATAATGATATACACAGTAAAAAAAATATTTAAATATTTACACGATTTCGTGTAAAAATACAAATTAATGTCTAAAAAGTGTTAATTGCACACCGATCGGTGTACCAACAGCCAATCATAATTATACTTTAGATATATTTACACCTTTGGGTGTAAAAAATTACACCGAAAATTTTACACTTTTACACTGGCACGAGATTTTTTTTACTGTGTATTCATTGCAAATTCATTTTTGACGTTTACTACACTTCATCTAGGCGATGGACAAAGAGAGCTGTAAGAACAGAATTACGATCATCAACTGAACCGCAGTTGACATCTCAACGGATAGATATTTTGTTTTTCCTTTTTGGGTAAGCGCAGTAGTAGCTTTTATTATGACAGAAAAATCTATTGTGTTGTCGCATTGATTTGGCCTGTATTGTTAAGTGTGTAACTTAACAATACGGAGATTGAGTCACCATATAGCTTTGCCAATAATATGTATTGTATTCAAATAAATCAGTTTCTTTAAACTTAAACTGTCAGTTACGTTGTCGCAAATCTAATAAATATTAATAACTTGGTTTTCAAACTTATGAAATTTTCCTTTCCTCCAAATCATCGACTCTGTGGCTTTACTAAGTTTGATCAATTTGATTTAATAAGTTTGATCAATTCGATTACAGATTTTCTTTTGGTTCAAGTAGTTTACAACTTCTTCTGCATTGTAGATTTATGTTGCAAAAAACAAAAATAGTAATTAATAAATTCAATAATGAACTTAATTTCATTGCCTGAATATAAATAGCATCATTATTCTTGTAAAATTTGTCTAAGCATCAATGTTATTTATAATCGATAAAATAACTTACAAAGTGTGTTTAAATAGAAGTTTATTGCGGTACGCAAAAATATTTCATTTTGTTTTGCTGCGGAAATGTCGAGTAAAAGAAATAAATATTTAGAAATAAATTCAGTTTTATTTGCATTTGCAATTTGAATCTTATATCATCTACAGCATATATATACAAAACGAGAAGGTAATGAAGCATAAATACACGATTGATGTGTTAGTTAATACGACATTTATTATGTGAAAAATGTTATTATCTTTATTAAAAGATATATAGACAAACCCATTTAATGTTGGTTTAAAATTATTTATCATCCGATTCTTCACTCAATACCTATAATTGAAGTACAGCATCTCTTTTGTTCTCACTTTTTTAATTCAATAAATTCTTCTTCTTGCATACGATCAGAACAAAAATAAAAGAAAAAGATCGACTATTTCGAAGTAAATACTCGGTTTGACATATGAAGATAGATAGACTAAAATTCGCATTCACAGTATGAGAAATTCAATACGATTTACATGTAACCACCGTTACCTTTGTGGTTGATTTGTAGTCTACTCTGGATTTCCGATAGGCAAATATTTTTCGTCATGCCATGACCGTGACGTTTTTATAATAAGTACCCTATCAAATATTTCTAGCTCTATATATTACCATCGATATACTTTATCAAGATTCCTTGTAAAAATGTTCTATAAAATAAACGTTCGCACTAATTTATCGAGTTCAAAGTCAAGTAAATAGCTTCCAGTATTCTTAACCGATGCCAGTTTGTTTAATTTTATTCACTTTCAGAAGTTAAAGCTGTTTCTGGTGTTTGGTGGTAACATTTAATTACAGACTTTTCATGAGAAAATCATGTTGATTTTATTTATAAAGTGATGCTGATTTCATTTTATTATACATATTTATTTTTTTAATTTATTATGAAAGTAGAGTTAGAGTAATCTAAATTTGATCATTGAAGACATCAAATTTAATCACAGATGAAAGTTGGTCTATTTTATCAAGAGTGTTGATTACACTTATTTGTGTTATTTAAATAAATTTGCTGTCAAAATTGCTCTAAAATATAATGATATAATACAAAAAATCATGTTGCTTCCAATGACAATACTGAAGGAATAGAAACAAACAAAACGAAATGAAAAAAAAAAGAAAAAAACATTTTTTTTGTTCCATTGCCAAACTAAAAGCTTATGAGTAGATTATTCTTTGTCTGCATGACACAACGTAACAGCAAGCAAGATTGATCTGCATGAACGGATGACAGGACAGATCCGTTTCGTATGAATATTTGAAGTCTCGAAGTTACGTCAGTAATAGTGTCGTGGTCGACAGAAATGCAACAATGTTTAGACGGAAATTATCAGCGAAGGAAGTTTGCTGTGAGTTTGCGGTTGACGTACTGACGGATTAAATAACGCGGTCTGCGTACTGTCCCAAACTCATATATGTGACTTGATACATTTCGTTGACTGACTTTGCGGCTGTTTTGTCTCTCGGTTAAATGCGTTTCCAAGACCATCTATTCCCTATGCGCAACTCATCATAGTCGTCATATAAGCCACCACAAAGCCATAAACCCGACCGACCGAACATTACGGCATACGGGGAATGCCGCGCGCGCGATGCTACTGCGATCCCGCAAGAACGACGAGTCCGAACCGCCGTGCGCGGCTGCGGCCACATCAGCGATGTGGCCGTTGTGCTTTATGGTCCGTACGAGCGAATACGAATCGCATCCCGGCTTCGTAACCTGAGTACCTTAACAAAGCATCGTCAAACGTCCTTTTTAACGACTCCCTAAGCTTTATCTGCCGCGTTTGCAAAGAAAAATTAACGTATGTGTCGTGCGAACAATGTATCTTATGGAACAAATTGTCGGTTTGATGTTTGTGCTAGACCGTCGTTTTCCACGTTTTATTTTCAGATTATCATTTCCGCTATTTGATTACACGCTTATTCGTCTTTATTCGGTTACTGTCTCGTGTAACTAATGCTTTTACGATTTCTTCTTGCATTTGTTTTTTGCATCACTTTTTTCTATGGCTTTTGAAATGATTCTGAGTTGGTATACGGATTTCTTTTCACGTTTTTATCAAACTTTACGATTAAAAATGATGTGTCTTTTTGCTGCAAAAATTAATATTATTTTTCAGTGAAAAATTTAGTAATAGATATATTGTGACGCAATATCAGTAAAATCAAAATTATGATTGTCTGTAATAAGAAATTTTCGTTTTTTAAATAAAAAGAATAAAAAGTTTTAAATCAAGAAACACGGTTGTCTCTGGCCAAGTACAAAAAAAAACGATCGTTTTTTATGCGTTTTATCTTAAAAATCAAATCAAATCTTTGCACTATTTAAAAAAATATAACATTCAAGCACCTACCTAAAGTAAAGTTAGTTTGTAACAGTCCGAAATGTTAAATTATCGATATTTATAGAAAATCACAAAAAAGAATGAAACTTTTCTTTTGATTAGGAAAACCATTGATACATTTTTTATATCGACAATTTAGAACTTTTCATTAAGTTTTAACGTTAATTTAAAATATATCTCAAACTTTCCATTTGTTATCTAATATCATTTATACTTTCTAAAAAATATTTTTAAAATCTTCTTTTTCAATCGTAAGAAATCATTTAATACTTTGAAAGCTAAAAGTTGAACTGTGACACATCAAATTCAATATTTATAACAACACCACTTTACACTTTCAGTCGATTACAGATGCACCTTAGTTCAAAATTTGTCGTTGGTTCCACAACAAAATATACTCTACTTGATCATTTCATAATTATATAAAGAATTTAGAAAAATAATAATAATCGCAAATTTCAGTAATTATATTTTGTAAATGTACAAAATAAATAAATATAATTTCTTGTCACAAATATATGTTTGAAGTTAAGAATATATTTTGTGTCCTTGTAAGAACTGTGAAATTTCTTTAATAGTTTATAAAGTTCAACGTTAAAGTTAAACACTATTTCAACTTGATATTATTAAAAAGTATATTACTAATGTTTGTGCTTCATTTTAATTGCATTATTACAATAAACTTTATTATTTGCATTTTTCCTTGCAGTGTTTAATACGTAATAAACTTGATTATGTTTATGTTGTCATTGTAACCGTGAAGTATAAACTAAATACAATGAATTAAAATTTAAGACATATTTAACAAAAAGTTTCTCCTTGGAAATTGAATTCAGAAACTTTTAATAATCAATAGTCTTAAGAGCTCAAACTACGCTATTCCACTACAATAAGAACACAATGTATAGGTAAGTAAGTAAGTAAAGATCGTAAAGTGTTTTCGTATTCTGAAAATTCAATGTTGTTCTGATGTTAATATATATATACAACATTCTTTCCATATTTGAAATCATTATATAACATTTTCAATAATTATAATTTAAGTTTTTGATAATACAATGATAAAACATATATTTTACAAATGCAAAAAAATATAACTACATTAAAAACATATACATATTTTGACCAGTATTAAGGGCGTATATTTTTCTATTATATTTTAAAAAAATATAAAGATCTATATGAATTGATTGAAACAGAATTGAAATATGAAAAAGCATTGTTTCAAAGAACAACGAAACTGAAAAAAGTTCAATAAAATTGTAAAACAATAATGGTAAGAGTTGCGCAGAAATTCAGCTCCACAAAAAGACATTTATTTGTATAATGAAAAATCCAAAAAAGAAATAATAAATAAATAATCATAATATTTAATTTATAATAAAATAAACAATAAATAATCTTTTATTAACTTATTACTCCCTAAATTCAAATAAGTGAATAGTCACTTACAATAAGTGCAAAGTCGTCCACTTACGCCAAAAAGTGAAAATTTTCACTTATTTTGAGTGAAAAATACAATTAAATTTTCACTTTTTGGCGTAAGTGGACGACGTTTGACTTATTCAGATTTAGAGAGTACTATTTTTTAAAGTCAAAACCCGGAACTTGTTTGTTTCTGAAAAGATATATGGTAGTTCTGGTGGCAATGTTTTTTTTTTTTTTTTTGGGGTAGTTGGCCAGAAAAGCTACCGTGACCTTCGATGAAACATTTGATGGTTCACTGAAATTTATATTTAAGAAAGAAGAATTTCTTCGTAAAAGTATTAAATTTTATCGTTAGATGTTATTAATTTTTTTCAAAAATGTTGTATGTAAGGCTTGTTTAGTGTTAACATTAATAAAAAATGTTAATGAATAGAGTAAAGAAGTTATTAACTTCCTGTAAACATATAGTAAGGTTCATGCAGTAAGACGACCATTTTGATTAACGAGGATTTATATAGTAGAAACATTATTTCTTCATTATTATTCAAAATACAGCAAAATGTTTGTCATAAACAAAAAAAAATCATAAACTTTGACACTTTTAAGTGAACCCTTCATAGCCTGTTTTCGTTTATAATTATTATTTCAGCACGTTTCATTACAACTTTTATTACTAGCTCAACTGCTACAACAAAAAGTAATTGAAAATTGTATTTAGGATCTAGAAATTTTTTCGCGTAGTGTTTGCCAAACTTGCTTTGCCATTTATTTAGAACAACGCACGGATGAACCAATAAAAGTTTTATTTTATTCCAGCATACCTATTTGCTTCTCCAGAAAATAATATAAATTCGTTCTTTTTTCATAAGTAAAAGTTTTTGAGTTTGAGTTTAAGCGCTGTATTATACTCCTATCCTTTCCATGTCTTTTTTATACCTCTTTCTGATGTTCTTATAAAACAACAAGAAATAGCAATAAAATAATAAGAAACTTTAAACCTTTTCAAATGAGCGCTCTTACACCGATACTTTTATTTTTTTTTTAAGATTCAATGTGTCGCAGTTATCTTGTTAAAAACGCAGTTATAAAAATATCGCAGTGTCATTTCACTATTATGCCATGCAATATGCTACAATAGCAGCTATAGCCGGCTGTTTCCAGTTATAAATTCAATATTCAAAGAGATGATTCCCTTCATATGTAAAATCCTATGCAAATGTACAATATAAAGTGCATTTAGCATATTTGTTTAATAGATATTTTAAAACAAATAAATAATAATAACGCAATTACAATTTATAACATATTTCAATAACGTCTAAATTACAGTAAATCTTGTTGGAAATTATTAAAACAGATTACCAAAATTGAAAAACTGATTAATCAAGTAAAATTTTTCGGATTTTTATTTTAATATAAACTGGAAATTCAAGAAAAATCTGTTATTGTTGTCAGTCATAAATTTATGAAAAAAAAACATATCAGTCATATACGTATCAAAAGTATTTCTGGATTACAAAGCATTTATCGCTGACGTCCCTCAAATATATTACAAGCTATTGTTTCTAAATAAATGATAAATCACTTGGAATAATGCAATTTTCTGGAAGCTCATCCATCAGAATTCTTATAAAGTTGTATATAATCAACCTCGATGAAACGAACTAACCAAATATAAGATATTAAAAAAATAATATTTCAATTAAAAACATTTTTTCTTTAATTATATACTTCTTCTGTAACAACATTTTCTTGTATTTCTAAATAAAAGTATTTTGAAGAATAATGAAACATAAGTAAGAAATGGAAAAGTCTGATCATACGTTCACCTTTTTCTGAAACTACACTAACATGATAGTTGAAATGGTTTTATAATCTAAAAGTTCATTTATCGTTAACATTAATAATCAAGAAACTTTACATTTCTGTACAATTTGCATAGAAATGATCTAAGAAAAGTATTACCGAAGAGATATTAGCGGTACTCGCGAACCTTAAATGGGTTTTAAAAATTAAAAAAATTTACCGGTGGATACTTTGGAAATTGTAGTTCCATTATAGCACAGTGTGTAATATGTTTAGAATAATTTAAACGCAATTGTAGTAGTAATAATCGTTACCGATTACACGTTCTATTTATTCAAAAGTTGGCAATAATATGAAAAATGTGTGTGTGTGTGCCCAATTGCTGCAATTTGCGGAAAAACGTTAGTATTTACTCAAGACATTTTGAGTAAAGAAATATTTCGTTTACCTAAATGCAATTGTAACATTTCTTTGACTTTCACATTTTCATTTGAAATGCTATTATATTAATATACTAGGTCTGATCAAAATGATTAATTACTACTTAGATTCCAACATTACGTCTAAAATATAATATGGGTTATAAAAAAAATTCTGTACAAATCCGTTAAAAATGTCAAAACTGTATTCAGTATAATTATGCCTTTCAGTTTGTGAATATACCTGTATGGTATAATATCACTATTCATCTTACACATGTAAGTTGACATTAACATATTTCAATTTATTTTCCCGACAAATAGTTCCCTTAATAGCACAAAACATTCTCAGAATATTCTGTAAATATTTCCGTTTTCAGTATTAAATGTTGTAAAAATGTTTATATTAAATATTTGATAAAATATTTTCAGAATATATTCAGTATATTTTCAGATATTTGTAGAACATTCTTGGGACTTTATAAAATTTTTTTTAAAAAACTGGTTTCTAATCCAAATAAAGTTTTTAAAAGTAGAAATAAAAATTTTATTTTTTTCTAAGTTTTCAAAATGTTCCAAAAATATCTGAAAATGTACTGAAAATATTCTGCAAACATTTTGTTAAATATTTTCAGTATATTACATACTCGGACATTTACACATTTTCAGAATATCCTCAGAATATTTTAAAATATTTTACATGTAGCACAAAGTTCCTATAATTTTTTTAGAATTGTATAGAAATATTTACTGTACTGTACATTAACTGATGGACAAAGTCAAAAAAACATCACAATTTATAGAATGTACAATATACATTAATATTTACATAAGAAAAGTTATTAAAGAGTACAGTAAAAATATGAGACGTCTAATATGTGTAAAACATAGATTGAAAACTTTTGAAACAATAACGAAACACTTATAACCTCAATAATGTCATTCAAATTTTGGTTCTATTATATTGGTATAATTGATTTATTATGAAAGTACGGTTAGAATGAAAACTTTCGGTTTATATTGACATTTTGTTGGTTTGATGGTATTTTTTTCCCCGGTGTAATTAAATGATTTGATAATCAAGATTTGTTAAAATAAATAATTAAGTAATAATAATTAAAATAAATAATTAAGTAATAATAATTAAAATAAATATGAGATAAAGATTTATTTTGAAAGATGAGCGGATTCTGATTTTCATTTGATTGTTTGAGTGGACAATAAAAATGTCGTTTTTCTCTGTCTATTATCCGAGCTTTCCCAAGTAGAAATTTAACCGGGAAATCATAATTTCATGTAAGGG
>JABFPJ010003439.1:0-16136 GCA_022817425.1 Gryon sp. ZL-2020 | reverse complement strand
AGCTCCACCGCGACCTGATCACCTGAGCAGAGTTGAGGCAGAAAGGTTACGTTCACGCCCTTCGCGATTATACACGCTCTCACCCTGCACTCACCGGGGTAAGAGTACAGGGTCCCACAGCTCCCCAGCCCTCGAATCTTGCCATTCACGACCCAAGGTTCTTGGATTATTGCTAATCCTGTATTCATCCTAGCCAAGCTCCTAGCCAAAATAGCTGAGGCGCATTTGCTGTGATGAAGGTTGATCTGCATGATTGAAAGATTGGACGAGTCCAAATTGGTCAGGTCCCTGTCCTCAGTCATCAAACCCTCCCTTTGTTGGGTTTTTGGTTCCCGAGGAGCTTCAGGGCCTCCTCGGGAGTCATGTCGGAGTCGGGCGCGTGCACCAGCAGTCTTTGACGCTTTGGGAGCTTGCAGACCGGGATTGCACGCAACCAAACCCCTTCAATTTGTGTACTGGCACAAAGATGACGCAACCAGGTCACGGTTTCTTCGTCAGCACACACAAAGACCAGGGCGCCCTCTTTAAGGAAGCTCCTATAAAAGGAGGGCGCCCGGGAGCCGGTGCGGAGGTTCATAATGGCCTCACGCACCTCCTTTTTCAAGAGCCTCTCGGCGGATTCGTCGAGTTTGGCCTTAGGGTGGCCGTGTGGAACCACGGCCACACTAATGGCGCCCACCACGACCTCCGAGTGGCTCACACGTTGAGTGGTCTCCTCCTGTTCCTCCCTAGCCTTGTCCGTTTTGAACTTTCTCCGAGCGGAGCCGGAAAGCCGCCTCCGCTCAGAGTTGTCTCCCGGTGGTTTGGTGTCCCCCGAGAGGTTCTTCGGATTTTCTCCCGGGAGTTTGCTACCAATGGTAATGACCCCCGAGAGAGCGTCCTTGGGTGGACCAGTCCTCCGAGTTTGCTTTATTGCTTCATCATTACTAATAAACACTTAAGGTAGTATCAAATTTATATTTGAAACAAAGAAGTATCAAAATGAATATAATTCCACTCTCTACATATGAAAAAGTAGAAAGACTCAAAAAGTTAAAAGTGGAGCACTTTCAACTCTTTTTGACCCTGGTAATGAAAAACATATATTGCCAAAATATTGAAAATATATTCGCCATATATTATTTCCTAAAATATATATTGTCAATATATTGAAAATTTATTCGCCATATATTATTTTCTTAAACATATATTGTCAATATATTACCAATATAATGTAAATATATTACCACTATATTGTCAATATATTTATTTTGTATTCCATATATTAGCCATATATTGCCATACATTGCCAATATAGTGTAATATATTGACAATGTAGTGTTAATATATTGACAATATAGAGGTAGTATATTGTCAGTATATTGACAATATATGTTTTCCATTATTAGGGGAGTCAAATTAAAAGTAATATAAATCACCAAATAATTTATGTTTTTTAAATTTCACAATTTAAATTGATGTATTGATAATAGTCGTTTTTATGTAAATAATAAAAATACTTTTTATATACAAGTATAGAGTTTGTATGTAAAAACAATGCTTCATTTTTTTGAGTAATCTGTTCTCTTAAAGTTACATAATTTGTTCATTAAGCTAAATGAGTGCGAAATTGCATAATTGAGAATCATGTTGCCAATCCAAATGATTGCTCTTATATGTATACTTAAAATTACAGACATACGTATAAATATTTAAGTATTTCTAGTAACACAATTATATCATTTACCTATTTAAGTATAAATAAGTTTATTATTTTTTTTAATGAATATTTTTATCCAATTGTTATTTTGATGAATCTACCTGGTTTGAAATCGAAGATCTTCGAAAATCGAATCAATTTCAATTTGAAAATCAAGAAGTTTTTCTTATATATTATCGCTTTTTCTATTCTCATTTGTAATTAAAACGTTTATCGTACATCAGTTATATAGCAAGATATTTAAACAAATTGATATTTCTTTTTTATCATATGCATATGTATAATATAACATTATATTTGTATATTATAAATGGCTTTTTTTTAATTAATATAATAATATGTAACATATTTATGAAATTATCAGCTTATTATTTTGAAAAATTGAGTACTAAAATTACAAAAATAGTACTTCACATAAGGATTATTGCATTGATTTCCATGAAAAATGTTTAATGCTTCAAATGATCGAACTCTGGAACATGCCACATACAGTTGTCCATGATTAAAGATATCTTTTCTTACATCTATTCGAATTCTATTGAATATTTGTCCTTGAGCTTTATTGATTGTCATTGCAAATGCTAATTTTATCAAAAACTGTCTTCGTTTAAATGTAAAGGGATACAGATTATTACAATATAAAGTCATTTGATTAAGAAAAACAATATCATTCTTTTTATCATCTGTTAATTTCTTACATTTCAATAAATTACTTCCACATTCTAAAATTAATAATCGTGTACCATTGCACAAATTTTCGTGTATACTTAAATTTCTAATAAGCATTACAACTGAATTAACTATCACATGTAATTTATATGGATGAAGAGATGCAGGTGTTTAGATATTCCGGTAATAATGCTTCGGAAATGTCACCATTATTGTCAGATGTATGTGCGATATCAACACTAGTATATATTCGTTCCTGCTGTGCACTTAAAAGATCAACCACTCTATTGTTTATATCTCCGACATCACTATTTCTTGCAGCTAATATCGCACAATTTGCCATTTCCTCAAATTTATTTTAAGTATAATAACTAAATCTTTAAATATGTATTCAACAATATCTAATTCCGGAGAAGCAACAATATTTTCTGGTAATGCAGTATTGTCATTGGAATCATTTGTTTCACCATTACCAAGTTTTATACAAAATTTACTAAATTCAATTTTTTCTGGCAATGTTTTCATGTTTTCTGTTAATGATAAAACTTGAAAGCTTTTTCACAAAACACTGTTTTTAATACAAAGATCAACTAATTTAGTCCGTGTACTGTAAATTTGTACCGGTAACATAAAATCACATTATATTTTGTAAAGTTATATTTACAATTTGTAAAGCATATCGCGGAGCTATTGGTGCTTCGTCCCAAATAAAAATATCAATGTCTTTCAAGTACTGCGCTTCTTTAGATTGTAATTTAATATTAGACGATGAATCGGGAAATAAAGGAACCGGGAGTTGAAATGTTTTGTGAACCGTTCTGCCTTTAGGAAGTAATGTGGCTGCAATTTCTGTAAAAGCCATTGAACTTATTTTGATATTCTTACTTTTTAACGAATGATATAACGCTGAATATACAAACGTTTTACAAGTTCCACCGGGACCATCTATATAATAACAATTATGAGTTTTATTATTTTCATCAATATATCTCATAATAGTATCAACTATGTTTTTTTGCTTTTAGTTAAACTGATTGTATAGTTGTAAGCCAATGCAATCTAATTGTTCGGTAGGTATATTACAATTTGAAATATAAGTCTTCTGATAAAGCAACTTTATAATCATTCTAAAGTTTTCCGGGATCCGTAGGTCGACAGTGAATTAAAATGCGAACGAATAATTTACGCATTTGTCGAGGTATCATCCACAATTTTGCTTCATGTAATGCTCGATCCCACTCCTGATCATCTTCTAGTAATCCTAACGCTAAACAGGCATCGGTGAATGTTTGATGAATATAACCATCAACAGTTTTTAAATCCATGAAACTTTTAGCTCCTTTAACATTAAGTAATAAAAGACGTTAATTATAGAGCTCTGTTTCAGAAGGATATACAGAATATATTCTACCAATGCACTTAAAATGTGATTTTCTTTTTGACCAACATTTACTTTGGTCACCATCTTTTTTCTTCTGAAATGTATAATGACTTGGGATTTCAAGGTAAAAATATTTCCTGACAGATTCATCCCAAGCATTTAATGCAAAATAATCTGTAAGCATACCAACTTGATCTAAAGAATTGATCAACTCATCGTTAGCTAAGCTTGTATTAATTACTATATTTTGTTTATTTGGTAAATGCACTGGTAATCTTATAATAGCATGACTTTTTTTGTGGAAAGATTTGTTAAGTATACGCCAGCAAGTTTCAACAGGACTTACATAGCGTGCATCAATATTTTGTTTATTTTTATCATGTTCTGTAACTTCTTCATCCCTTGATCGCTCTGATATAGTAATGGCTGCTGCATCATTGCCTTTATACACATATTTGTATAAATATTCCAAAACTTTAATACTTGATACTACCTCAACATTTATATGGCAATTAAAATAACGAGACAGCATTGGAGAATAAGGAACTACATGCCCATTATGAACAATATAACCGCCAGGTCGTTCATAATGTTTCTTATCTTCACGTTTATAAATAGGATAACCATCTCTATTGATTATTGTTTCTGTTTAAAAAGAATTAGAGAAATGCTTAAAACATTTTCCATCTTTTAAGCACCACTCACCACATGGCCCATGTATCATGTTTTTCATTACAATATTGTGTAATAACGAATCTTCATTAGGATCAAGAATTTCAGCTGAAATATAACTATTTATAATTTCTGGGGTAGTAATTTTATAATTTTGTTTTAATTTAACTAATAAATGGACATGAGGAAGACCACGTATCTGAAATTTTATAACATGGACATGTGCTGTTACTTCTTCAAAACAATTTTCTTTAACAATTTTTTCAATTAAACGGTCTTTTTTTATATTAAAGACTCTTGTACAAGGGTCAGGTCTATCGGATGCTGACTGTAGAGGCAATAGATTCTCTTCTATTTCACGTTATTTTGGATTACACGTCATTGTTATAAAAAGATCTGGTTTTCCATATTTTCTAACAATAGCCATAGTATCATAATAATTTTGCATCATATTACGTGGTGAACCTATGAATGTGGATGGTAGTGTGACTATTTTTCCAAATCTCTTTTCACTTTCATTGTTACTGGTGTTCAAGTAATCCATAAGGCCCTTATATGAATCTACTCACAATTTTTTTGATGATCTTTACAATATTGTACTCTATCTCTTTCAATTTTGAAATAATTATCAACTATCCATTGTTGAAAGGGCCTACCTCCTCTTAAAAATTGGTTAAATCCATTCCTTACTGCAATAAGATATTTGATATATGCACCTCGAGAAATACGTTTAGCACTATTTATTTTCATTAAATTCGGATGATAACTTTGTGTTTTATATGGATACAAAAGAGAATATATTAATGGTTCTACAACTGGATCAGTACTCCGAATACTCTTTAATTCTTTCGTTGATCGATTTCTTATAGTAACAAATGATTCTGGTATTTCACCTTCAGAAGTAGTTGTGAAAATTGCAGCAACTTCATTCGATCGCTGACAATTATATCTTCGAGGATATAGTACTGGTTTTAATGTAAAAGTCATGTACATATCCGGAATTCTCATATTTGTCAACCGTGATTGAAGTGCTTGATTTTTTAATTCTTCGTACATCATTTGATTTGCAAGTACAGTATTTTCTCTGATTATAATATCTAAAGTTCGTAACACACTATCATCCAATGTATTACAATTTGTTTAACGATACTGAATAGCTTCATTGAGATCGGTGATATAAAGTTGTCTACAACTTGGATTATCATTAGAATGAGTTTGTAATGACGTGTTTATTTGGTAATAAATTTGACCTTATTGTTTAAAACAATAAGGTACTTTTCATCGAGATTGAAAATTAACTAAATTTGCATTAAGCGAAGCAAAAGACAATGAGTTATTGTAAAACCGTATATGTTCAAAGAAATGTTTAGATTTAGGATGGTTTCCTTCAAAGAGCTCACGCAATTCTTTTGTAAACGGTACACTATCTAACATAACTGCACCATGACTGCAGCAATTATTAAAGGAATTTCCTTTGCTTGATACTTTTTCTTGTTTAAAATATTTTGCTTGACAAGGTGTGCCCAAGACATCCATTTTACCAATGTAATGTTCGGTTATATCTATAACATTCCGATTTGTATTAAGATTCTTCTCCACTACATTTATTTCATAATAACTATCTAAATGTAGTTTATTTTTTTTCAATACTTTCGTCTAAAGTATGGCTATGTATACATCTGTCCATTCAGCTTATGTTTGAGGAATCTGATGGTCGCTCTTGTATACTCGTAGTTGCACTCACATTGTCATGGATTTTTGGTCTTCCTCTTTTGCGTTTAACAATCTGATTAGTATATGTACATGTACTTATTTTTGATGTGTTATCATTTAAGTGTAATCATTTGACTTGTATTTGTACTTTGACTATTTGTTTCTTCAGCTGTATTTTAATTAGTTTCACAAAAATCATGTTTGGATAAAATGGTTTTTCCAATTTCATCTTGAGTTGAACTTGAAGAAGGAAGAACGGTTTCAAACGATCTTATGGAATTAGATTTTGTTTTGTTATTATAATATTCTGCATCACATAAACTCCTCTTCCTCTGTTTTTTTTCTTCATGTGCAATTTTTTCATCGTCTGTTCGATGATTCTTTGGTCGACCTCTCTTATTCTTTGTACTTCGGGTAACAGAATCTACATTTGTTTCCAAAGTAACATCTTGTAGTTTGTCTTTTGTAACGTTCCGCATCACAGATAGATTTTTTTCTTTTTAAATCTTTTAAATGTTCGAGTTCTCCTGCAACAATGTACAGCTTCTTTGGTCTACCTCCTTTTCCTTTTGCTGACATACCATTAGAACTGCTATTATTATTAATACTTACATCGAGTTTCATCGAATTTGTACTGGTATTCTGACAATTCAGTTTGTCTATACAATTAGTCGGAATCGCATTATCCATGCCGCGTAAGCGATTATCTATATTATAAATAATAGAAAAAAAATAAAGTATCTAATCTAATTTAAGCAATATAATTTATTAAATTAGTGTACTTTGCATATACATACAACAACAAGAAAATATTTTCTTAATCTCTAGTTTACTACTATTCTTCTTATCTTAAATTTATTTATTTATATAAACAGATGCTTGTAGGTTGCTGAAAATTATAAATATTCGTAAAGAAAATAACATTAAATATATGTTAAGGAATAGTAATTATTGTAACCCTTTTTATACTTAATAATTTATAATTATAGTCTTACGCTAAAGCAAAAAATTATGATATTATTCAGACACGTATACTTTAAATTATTTATATTCCGCAACCTTATTATAAACTATTTATGGTTTTATACATTTGGTTTGTTATTTGAATATTAGATAATTGAGACTATTGTATTCAGTAGAAATTTTTTACAGGTTACATTAGAAAACTAATAATCTCTAAAAACAGAATTTAAAAAATGTGCTTAATTTTAAATTACTTATAGAACTGAAATGTTTTTACAAACACCATATAATCAAAAATAATATTCGCAAATACTAATAGGCTTATCAAACGCGTATTTACCATAAGCTCCGAATAATAGAAATAAATTTTTATTTCATAAATAAATTTTCATTTTATTTTCAAATAAATTAAAAATTTGATGATTTCACAAGCACCATAAAATATAAAGTAGTCCTCTTAAACGCCAGGAAATCATGAATTAGGTCCTCATAAGCACCAAGGAATACAGAATGAAGCATTGATAATAACCGGGTAAATTTCATAAGGATTCCCTAGTTTTCATAAGGTGTTTACATATTAAAACAAATTTTTTTGATGTTTTTTTAAAACGTTTCTCAAAGTTTTTAATTTATTTAAGGTTGCGACTATTCGCACCAACCGTGTATTCCGTGTAATGTGTACTCCGTGTACCTTAACACTTTAATGCCTGACATTTTTTAAATGTCATGATGTTTCATTAAACAAAACCTTAATAACTGTTATAATTCAGAGAAAATCGCATTAATAATCTATGATTTTCAATCTAAACATTAAAGAACACATCAATGAAAACGAAATTTAAAAAAATGTTGCAAATATTCGCACCAACCGTGTATTTCGTGTAACGTGTACTCCGTGTACCTTAACCCTTACTACCTACTCAGATCATAGTTGTCTCGGAGAGAGGTGTAATAAAAGTATGAGTAATGTTCTAAGGAATGTATAAGGGAAAGTTTGACGTAATGTCTAAATAACATTGAATTATAAGTGTAAACCCTACAGTTCTGCCAATCCAGATCAATGAGCGTCCCGATCATTTTGTACCATCAATTAGAATTTATATAAGGTTTTATTTGGTCTGGGGCTACGATGGCTCTATATGGGCGCTGTGTAATTTGTAATCCTTCTACGGCGGTCACAACATAACGGTCGGTATCCAATATTTCTCTAATTTCGTACGGACCTCTAAATTTAGGGATTAGCTTTTTATTCACACCAAGTGTTGTATCTATATTAGTAATCATGACATAATCGCCGATTGAGTATTTTGTCGCATTCTTTCTTTTCTTGTTATATCGACGTTCGTTTTCTAACTGTATTGCTTTAATGTTATATGTAGCTTTTTCTCTCTTTTCTTTCAGATCGTAAAGCACAGCTAACTGATACTCTAATTCTAACCGAATGTGATCGTTGATCAAACCGCGTTGTTCTATTCCAAATAACAACTAGCGCGACAAATTGTATTGTTCAGTGAAAATTCTACTTGTAGAAGTTTTTTTACATGGATATAATTTAAGGAACTTTGTAAATGCGTCGGCTACAGACAAAATGAACTTAAAGCCTTTCTTAGTTTTCTCTAGTGGACCATAATGGTCGATATGGACCGTTTGAAATGGTAAATTATCTTTTTCGATGTTATGTAATAGTCCCTCTTGTTTTCCGCTCAGAGGAGAAAATGCAACGCATTTCAGACAGTTATCAATGTACAATCTGATTTTTTCTTTTATTTTCGGGAACCAATAAACACGCAATATCCTTTTAAGGACTTTATCGACGCCCAGGTGACCTAGGTCATCGTGACATGTTCTAATTACATTATTTTCATAAAATTCGGGGACATAAAATAGTAACTGGCCATCGGAATATTTCCGATATACCAGCCCATCTCTTAGCTCAAAAAATTTGTCTTCCGACTTTTCTAATTTATCTCTAATTTGTCTAATGTTTTCATCTCGATTTTGCGCGATACTCAAGGTTTGATCTAACGTATTCGCTTCTAAGATCAGGATATTATGGTACCTACTCAGCGCGTCGACGTGGGCCATATATTTTCCGGACCTGTGAACAATTTCATAATCATAATTTTAGAGAAACATGGCCCACCGCGATATGCGCGGATGAACATTTTGTTTATTTAACGTTAATCTAAAACTATCGCAATTTGTTACAATTCGGAATTTAATGCCGTAAAGATAAATATGGAATCGTTTGAGCGTATAGACCACAGCGAGACACTCCAGTTCATAACTATGGTACTTCGACTCAGTAGGAGTGGTGCGTTTGCTAAAGTAGAACACTGAACGTAAGGTACCATTGGATTGTTTTTGCAATAAAATGGCCTTGTAACCGTGAGAGCTTGCATCACAATGCAACTCTGTTTTTAAATTAAGGGAATAAATAGCTAAGAGTGGTTCTGATGATAAATGGTTCTTATCATCTTATCTTGGATAGAGTTTCGAATGATTTCATTTCTTTTGGGCCAAAATGGAATTCAGTGTTTTTCTTTATAAAGTCATAAAGAGGTTTGGCTATGATCGAGAAGTTGGAGACAAATTTGCGAAAGTAACTTGCTAGACCGACAAACATATGAACTTCTCTAGCGTTACGTGGAGTCGGGTAATTAACTAAGGAATTTATGTTATCTTTGCTAGGGCGTACACCGCGTTCATCGATTAAGTAACCTAAATATGTTATTTCCGTGAATAAAATTTTGCATTTATCAAGATAAAATTGTAGTCGATGCGCGGCTGCGATCTGGAAGACTTCGCGTAATGTCTCTAAATGATCTTCGATCGTCTCACTCGCTATGAGAATATCGTCCATTCATATAAGAACCTTATCAGTATTAATCAGATGCTGAAAAATACTATAAATGTACTTCTGAAATTCGCGCGGGGCATTGGTTAGTCCGAATGGCATATGCAAGTATTCATATTGACCAAAAGGCGTAACGAACGAAGTGAATTTAACAGAGGAGTCGTCCATTTTAATATGATGAAATCCGTTCGTCAAATCAAGGCTACTAAAATATTTCTTCTCACATCTATCAATTTGGTTCTCAATCAGAGGAGTTGGAAAGTTGTCTTTAACCGTGAGTTTATTCAATTGCCGATAATCGACGCAAAGTCTAATATCGCCTGGTTTCTTTCTAACTAAAACAATGGGACTCGCGTAAGGGGAGTTGCTGGGTCTAATAATCCCCTCTGATTCTGAATCATCTAGTATACGACGTTATTTTTCTTTATTCGAATAAGCTAATCTTCGAGGAGTCGAACAAATGGGTTTTCAACCTAATCGTCATAGCATATTCTATAATCTCGTTCGCGAATTTAATTTTGCCTAAGTAATCATCGCGATACATTTCTTCTACTTTTCTAGTAACTTCTAGCGGCATTTCTTCGTTTATATTTAAATCATTTTTAATTTTGTGCGGATTTTCAAGGTAATCAATGTTCAAGATTGAGTTAATAAAATGAATGTTCTCATGCTTATTATTTTCTCCAATACTATTATTGGAGATAATAATATTTGGTTCTATCATCATATTATTACTAAAGGTCACTTTGATTTCTGAAAGCGAAATGAAGTCTCGACCTAAAAGGGCCATGCAATTGATAGTAATATCAAAAACAACATAGAAATTGATCCTTAATTTTTGATCAAAAATAAAAAAATCTTTGTGAACGAGACTTAATATGTTCAATTTTGACCCAATTATGCCATTATATGACATGTCGCTTTCAGTTGTATCTAGTTGGACATTTTCCGGGACGCATGATTCTTTTATCAAGCTAATTGGTGATCCCGAGTCTACGATCGCATAGAAAGAATACTCGCCTTCATTTCCATAATCATCCGTGAATGTATATCTAACAGGCGCCACGTACGGGTCAACTAGGTGCACGAAAGAAGTTCCTGGTCTACTGCTGGACTTCACTGGACAGCTGTTGATACGATGATTCATTTTCCCGCATCCAAAGCATGATCATCTCTCTCTTCTTGGTTTTGGACAGTCCGTTGCTCGTTGACCCTCTCCATTATAATTGTAGCACCTTAGTATCGCGTATTGCGACGAAGTTGGCGAGAGTGATTTGCTGACTTTTGCTGCTGAGACATGATTCGACGAACTCGGCATATGGAGTAAAATATTTTCAAAAGCTTTCAATAAGCTCGATTCATCGCTAAATTGTTGCATAAACGCTTGCTTCCGCAGTTGAATATCCGGGATTCCTTCGATAAGGTACTGAAGCATGTCCTCTGATGGAGTCTGGACTCGATTTCCCAAAATCACCTTGTCATGAAAATAGTCGTTGAACATTTCACTATTCTTCCAGACTCGTTTTTCAAATTCTCGGCGTAACGTAAGATTGAAAGGACGAAGGTTGTACATTTGGTTCATCGTAACTTTCAATTACACGAATGTCATTATTAAATGTTCTGGTTTCGACTGAAACCATCTAAGGGCTCTTCCTTTTAATTTTGATGACAGAAGAATTCTCGTTTGGTTGTCATCTAAATTGTATGAGTTACGAAAAATCTCAAGTTGTTGCTTTCATATACTATATGTGTTATTTCTTCCCTTGAACTCACTTAATAGACAAGAGATAGATAGATTGAACGTTTATTTGTTGTCTTACGTGGTTTTCATGTCGTCGAAATCGACGCTCGAGCTCCAGCTCTCGTCGAAGTAAATCTCGTTCACGTCGTAATAGTTCTGATTCCCGTTGTAACATATCATAATTTTCGTTCCGTAGACTGGGTGGCTCGATAGTTTCTGCGCTGCTGATTCCTGAGCTGCTGTTTGTATCCAAGATTTCTTCTTGACTGCGGTCCCAAACGTCAGGTTCAAAGGTGCTTAATCGTGCAATCAGTTCGTTCTTAATACCGGTTGTATTTGCCTGCCTTAATCGTAAAGATTCCTTAAAACAAACAGTAAAGTATTGCGGATCCATAGTGTTTTTTCAATAAGGTTCACTTAACACGTTAACGTAAAGTTTCGTAAATTTCAATATGACACATATACTTGCGTAAGGCTTAAAACATAAACATAATTCCGTGTTTTCCGCGTTTATTCATATCCCACTTCTGAACTTGTAGGTAGTTCAATAATAGAAACAACTGAATTAACAAGTAAACTTGTCAGGATAACTTTATTAAAATGTTACAAATAAACACTTAACATAACGACTAACTCGACTGTCTTATCATAACTAACAAAGTCCGCATCTTGTCGCTGTATTTAAGATGTCCAGGTACGCTAAATTTGTCATTGTTCTAATGACATAATCCAGGAAAGTTGTATTTGAGCATGTCCCAGTGCAGTCATAAAGTATCTTTCGAATAACAAGGTGCAAGTTTGAGTAAAACATCTGTTTTATAATGTTTACTCAGGTCATAGTTGTCTCGAAGAGATGTGTAATAAAAGTATAAGTAATGTTCTAAGGAATGTATAAGGGAAAGTGTGACGTAATGTCTATATAACGTGGAATTATAAGTGTAAACCCTACATTTTCAAATAAATTAAAAATTTAATGATTTCACAAGCACCATAAGATAGAAAGTAGTCCTCTTAAATGCCAGGATATCATGAATTAGGTCCTCATAAACACCAAGGAATACAGAATGATGCATTGATAATATCCGGGTAAATTTCATAAGGTTTCCCTAGCTTTCATAAGGTGTTTAAACATTAAAAAAGGTTGCGACTATTCGCACCAACCGTTTATTCCGTGTATCGTGTACTCCGTGTACCTTAACCCTTTAATACCTGACATTTTTTCAAATGCCATGTTTTTTCATTAAACAAAACTTTAATAATTGTTATAATTCAGAAAAAATCGCATTAATAATCTATGATTTGCAATCTGTAAACATTAAAGAACACATAAATAAAAACGAAATTAAAAAAAAATTAAAAAATTATATCTTAATTTTAAATAAAAGTTATTGTGTCATTTGTATCATACATGATTCACTAGGCGTTAGAGGGTTAAATGAAATACAGACATTTTTTTCCACGTACTCCCGTGTAACGTGTACTACTTGTACCTTAAATGATAGTAATACATTTTCCCTGTATACTCCCGTATAATGTGTACTCCGGTAAACAAAGTACACTAAACACGGTTGGTGCAAATAGTCGTAACCTTTATTTAAAGGCTTTTTTTAAGTATTCAAAATATTTAAGATTTTAATATCTTTTGAATCGTATTTAAAAATTTGAAGTTTTTTTATGATCATATAAGAGCAATAAATATTTTGAAAGCTCAAACTTTTTAAAAGTTCAAATTTTTCGAATTTCTGAAAAAAGAGTTGAAAAAATTTGTTTAGTTTTGAATTACATATACAACTGAAATGTTCTCACAAATATTTCTAATAAAATTATATTATTTATAAGATAATAATTAACATTATTATTTTATAAATAAATTTTCATATTATTTTCAAATAAATTAAAAATCTAATAGTTTCACACAAGCACCATGAAATATAAGGTGAATGAAATACAGAACTGAAATGTTTTCAGAATTATCATATAATCAAAATTAATATTCGCAAATGCTAATAGGCTTATCAAACGCGTATTTACCATAAGCTCCGAATAATAGAAATAAATTTTTATTTTATAAATATATTGTTATTTTATTTTCAAATACTTTGAAAATTTAATCGTTTCACAAGCACCATAAAATATAAAGTAGTCCTCTTAAACGCCAGGATATCATGAAATAGGTCCTCATACTGATCAAGGAATACTGGGTGAAAAATCTTTAATGACCGGGGAAATCATGCTTCACCCTGTATATCAAAGCTTATGACAATCTGAAATCATTATAACGGTGGAGATATGCTACACGTCACTTTGTGATAATGATTTCGAATTCAAAAACATTTTTGAAAAATGTTTGGATGTTTGATGGGTTCTCAAATTTAGCGAAATAATTGAAATTTGAAATATATATATTTTAACGTCTGCTTTGTGATGTTCTAATTCAGTACGTATCGAATGAGAGTATGATTTATTTCAATTTAAAAATATTTGCGCCAGCGAAAATAATATTATAAGAAAAATAATACAAAATAATATATGATCATGTAATTAATAGACATAATATAAATTTGACTTTACAAAGGCCGACTCGTCAAGTAATATTGATCATTTTTTAGTTTGTATTTAAAAAACAAGCAGTCTGCTGTGCAATAGTAAATTGCAGATTTTTAATTAAAAACTATTACAAGGTATATTAAGAAATGACTTGTGACTAAAAAGATACTTTGTAATAAGTTTGTTTCTTTTTTTATATAAAGTAAAAAAATGATACGTTCACATAAGGACCACATAATATAAAGTAAATTTCCTCAGTGCTTAGCGTAACAATCAGGGATATTTTTGTTCAATTGTTCTTAAAAGTTTACTTAAAACTATGAAAACAAGCATTTGCAATTTCAATTTTTTTCTCATTAATTAGTCATGAGCAGTACTTTTTAAATTTTCTTCTATAATATAGATGCAAAAATGAAATTATTCTATGCATTCTTGAGCTGAAGCACCTAACATCGAGTTTGACCGTAAACGTTGACACGTTGGGGGTTAAACACCAAGATATATTAAATTAAGTCCTTATAAACTCCAATATATATAACAAAAATTTGACGGTCTGGCCTTATTGCGATATTTAAAAAAAATGCACGTAGCTGTTAAAGACTTTTATTTTCAACAAATGTTTACAAAATTGTATTGCTCTTTCATTAAACTTTAATTTTCGCGAAATATTTCGAGGTGGTTTATGTAACGTTTTACATTTACTTCTTTCAATTCGCCAGGTTATTGAAAAAAAACCCAAAAAAATCTTATTGTGATAGATGCGGTAAGATTGGGAGATTTTTCTATACAAATTTTCTATTTTTTTATTTTTAGCATAACTAAATATCACATATTTTTGTTATGAATTACTAGCTGAAGCCCCGGCTTTACCCGGGCGAAACCCTGTGACCCCCTCCCTATGACCGTGAATGAGTCCTGACTAAATCCCTGGTTCCACCCGAGATACTTCTATGGAACCTCTAAGGGCTCCCTACGACCGCCCTATAAACCTCTCCTATAACCCCTATGACCAGCCTATGAATTCCTTATGGCATCCCTATAACACCCCCCCATCGAAGTGATGAAGCTATGACATTTGAGAAAATTTGTTTTTTCAACACCAAATGTATACATCGTCAAATGTAAAGCCGACGACACTTTTGTGGCGTAAGGCTATATTTTCTAGAATTTTTTACACTTGTTCCAATAAATAGATGTCCTTATGAGGGCCAAAAATGGCCCTGATAGGACATTTATATTTTTAAATTTGGACAAAACACGAGCTATAACGACTATCAAGAATCAAGGTATGGCTACGGCATGGTTGCCTGGTCAGTGCCCGGTGCGACAATCCACGTTAACCATGACTCGGCTAAACTTGACCTTGATTTGGTTGTGCATTGGAATAACATTATACGAAATTTCGGTCAGGCCATATCAATGCCTAGCGTGACATAAGTGTAATAGGCGGATTCGATAATCAGCATGCCTTACTGGAACCATTTTCGGCCTTATTGAGGCTATATTTGAACTTCTAATGACCATATTTGGCTTTAATAAGGCTACCTGAAATAGAAAAAATCTTGTCAAATATGGTCTTTATTGGGACCATATTTGTGCTCAATTGGACCATATTTGACCTTATTTAAAACATCGTCTGCGAAGCTCTTCAGAACCTACGCACAACCTCGAAAATAAACTTCAAACCACTTCCTCACAACCCCCTGACAACCCCCCGATAACCCCCTCATAGCACCTCGACATCCCGAAAACATCCCGAAAACATCCCGAAAATATCCTGAAAACATCACGAAGACATCCTGAAAACATCCCAATAACATCCCGATAACCCTTGACAACCCTCTGACCACCCCCTGACCACCCCCTGACAACCCCATGACAAACCCCTGACAAC